>CAWUFW010017038.1:0-281228 GCA_963921515.1 Calotriton arnoldi | reverse complement strand
GAAGAGGTGGAGGGGGCAATTGTACGCCACCTCCTATTCGGTAAGTAGTCTAAATATTGAGTTTTAAATATCAATATACAGAAATATCGAGTTTAATATATCGATTGTATTAAATATCGATGTTCTGTATATCGATGCTAAAAATATCGTTTTTAAGTCTTGTCAAAAATATCGAAGTATGTAATTTCGAGTGTTAAAATATCGTTATGAAAAAATATCGTTAAAGTATTATATCTGTGTTATTTTTAGAGTTTGTTTGTAGTAGTATATTATTTAAATATAGTAAAAAAAAAAATTGTATCATATTTTTTAGGAGCGGGATGTTGGGTTTATAGGGGATAAGGGTGGGGAGTGTATTAAAAAAATGTTTAAAAATATAATATAAATTTATAAATTATAAATTTTTAATTGAAAATTAAATTTCGAATTTTGATATATATTTTTAGGAGCGGGATGTTGGGTTTATAGGGGATAAGGGTGGGGAGTGTTTTAAAATAATGTTAAAAAATATAATTAAAATTGTAAAATTATAAATTTTAAATTCACATTTAAATTTCGAATTTTGAAATATATTTTTGAGGAGTGGGATGTTGGGTTTATAGGGGATAAGGGTGGGGAGTGTTTTAAAATAATGTTTAAAAATGTAATAAAAATTGTTAAATTATAAATTTTAATTTCAAAGTTAAATTTTGAATTTTGAAATATATTTTTAGTAGCGGGATATTGGGTTTATCGGGGATAAGGGTTGGGAGTGTATTAAAATTATGTTTAAAAATCTAATAAAAATTGTTAAATTATAAAATTAAACTTAAAATTTAAATTTCAAATTTTGAAATATATTTTTAGGAGTGGGATGTTGGGTTAATAGGGGATAAGGGTGGTGAGTTTTAAAAAAAATGTTTTTTTTTGTTTTTTATAAAATTAAAATAATAGTTTTAAAATATAAATTTCTATATTTAAAGTTATTTTCAATTTTTAGATTATTTTTATTTTGAGAGTAGTTTTGTGTTTATATGGGATAATGGTGGGGAGTGTTTAAAAATAATGTAAATTAAATTAAAAAAAATATATAAATTGGGAAACTTTTTTATTAAAATATAATAATTAATGTTTAACAAATATTACTTAGTATTGGGATGTACATTTTCTAGTTGTTAAATAAGGTGAGTGGTTTTAAATTAAAAATTAAAATCTAATATATGTTTATTGTCCAGTATGTTTCCTAATTTAATTGTGTTTGGAGTGGAAATAGTAAATTAATTAACTTTAGTGTCCAACACCTACCCTCATTTAATAGTGACTGGAGTGGGAATAGTAAATTAATTAAATTAGTGTCCAGCACCTACCCCAATTTAATACTGACTGGAGTGGGAATAGTAAATTAATTAAGTTTAGTGTCAAGCACCTGCCCCAATTTAATACTGACTGGAGTGGGAATAGTAAATTAATTAAGTTTAGTGTCCAGCACCTACCCCAATTTAATACTGACTGGAGTGGGAATAGTAAATTAATTAAGTTTAGTGTCCAGCACCTACCCCAATTTAATACTGACTGGAGTGGGAATAGTAAATTAATTAAGTTTAGTGTCCAGCACCTACCCCAATTTAATACTGACTGGAGTGGGAATAGTAAATTAATTAAGTTTAGTGTCCAGCACCTACCCCAATTTAGGGGCCGATTCTGATGCGGGTTGGAAAAGCTTCCCGACCGAGGGCCTGATTCTGATGCGGTTAGGAAGGCCTCCTAACGGCATTTGCTCCTTCCAAATCGGATCGGGAACGTGTCTTCCCGACCGAGGGCCCAATTCTGATGCGGTTAGGAACAAATGTTCCCATTGAAGTCAATGGGAGTTCAACCAAATCGTATCTGGAAGCATCCGGATGCATCCTACTCCGCCGGTCGGACTTTCCCGATCCGAGTGGGTCGGACACCATTTCCCAACCGATTCGGGAGGGAAGCTTTTCCAACCCGCATCAGAATCGGCCCCTTAATACTGACTGGAGTGGGAATAGTAAATTAATTAAGTTTAGTGTCCAGCACCTACCCCAATTTAATACTGACTGGAGTGGGAATAGTAAATTAATTAAGTTTAGTGTCCAGCACCTACCCTAAATTAATACTGACTGGAGTGGGAATAGTAAATTAATTAAGTTTCGTGTCCAGCACCTACCCCAATTTAATACTGACTTGAGTGGGAATAGTAAATTAATTAAGTTTCGTGTCCAGCACCTACTCTAATTTAATACTGACTGGAGTGGGAATAGTAAATTAATTAAGTTTAGTGTCCAGCACCTACCCCAATTTAATACTGACTGGAGTGGGAATAGTAAATTAATTAAGTTTAGTGTCCAGCACCTACCCCAATTTAATACTGACTGGAGTGGGAATTGTAAATTAATTTAATTTAGTGTCCAGCACCTACCCCAATTTAATACTGACTGGAGTGGGAATAGTAAATTAATTAAGTTTAGTGTCCAGCACCTACCCCAATTTAATACTGACTGGAGTGGGAATAGTAAATTAATTAAGTTAAGTGTCCAGCACCTACCAGAAATTAATACTTATTGGAGTGGGAATAGTAAGTTAATTAAGTTTAGTGTTTAGCATGTATATTGTATTTATTTAAAGTGGAGTTGGCAAAGAAAATAAGCAAAATTTTAATTTAAGAAAATTTGTAATAATATTAAAGCAGTTTAAAGTAGAATAAACATATAAATAAAATATAGTTGTGTAGGAAGATAATACATTTTGTATATATATTATATTATAACATATTATTTAATACAGTATAATTAATATGAATATATTCATTATGAAACATTGAATTTAATACACATGAGATGGTAGACAATAAATTAGACATTTTCATTCTTTTACATTTATTTACAAAAACATGTAGTATGTAAATGTAAAAACAATGTTGTATTACATATAAAAAAATATATAAATATAAGAAATAATATTTATTTGGGAAACAATAAAACAGTTTGTTTATATGTAGTTTTTGGTGCAGTAATGAAACAATTTTATTGTATTACATTAATAAATTTATTTACATATTTGTATATAATTTGGTAATATTAGATACTGTCTTGTTACAAATATTTGGATACATTTGGAATAATAATATACTTTTAAACAATTGTAAATCATTGTTTGGTATTATTAGCATTTTTAAGTTTGTTACATATATTGGTAATATTTCAATACAATGAAAGTTTAAACATTTTTAATACAGTTGAGAAAAATAAACATAGTTTTATTCATATAAAAAAATATTATACATTTTAATTATTAATATTATATATTAGATATTAATATTAATAATTATTACATAGTTTTCATATTGTACATTTTTTTAAGAAAGTATACATTTTTTATTACATAACAAAAATTAGTACAATTTTTAATATATTGTTTATTGTAATTTGTGATTTTATGGAATTATAATATTAAATATTATATGTGTTATAATATTTATTATTATAATTTTTCAATGTTTATAAATAATATAATGCATTTCAAAAAACATTAGCAATTTAAATACTATAAAAAAATTAAAAGTTATTATAACATTTTAAAAATAAATTGGTTTTATTTAATATGTTTAAAGCTGCCATATTTGTTTGGGTCTTGTATTTTGTAACCGCTCGCTGTTGTTTTGGGTCATTTGAAGGGAAGAAGATCGCAGTTGGGAGCTGCTTCACGTCGAGCAAGGTAAGATTAATTTTCGCTATTTTAACTATGTTTTTCATGTATTTTGAAGGTAGTTGTAATGTATTTAGTGTGTTCTGAGTTAGGTTTGTGATGTTAGGACCTTTTTATGCGTTAGTTAGGTATCAACTGTTTATCTAGTTTTACGTTATTGAGGCTTAGTTGGAAATGTTAATGTTGAGTGGTATATGTGTTTCTATTGTGTTTATAATGTTGGTAATAATGTTATTAGGTATATAATGTGTACTTTTGTGTGCGTGGGAATGTTTGTGTTTTTGTTTTGTAGGTTTTACTTGAAAAAGTTGCCGGTGCCGGAAAATAGCGTTTTTTTTTATTAAGGAAGTGTATATTAGTTTTAGTAACTAATAATTATTTACACTTTCTTAATTTTTTCGGGTTTTATGGAGCGTTTCTTTTTTTAAACTAATTTTCGGGTTTTTTGATGGTTTCCGGATTATGGATTTATCTACGGAGGATTTATTTTTGGTACAGTTGTATTGTTTCATTTTTTGGGGGGAAACCTTTTATGGATTTGGAATTATCAACTACATGGATTAATTTAGAAGATGTGGAATTTGGAGTCTACAGCCACGGAAACAGTAAGTTTTTAAAATATTTTAAATTGTGGGAGGGAAATAATGTTATATTTTATTGTTGTTGTTTTTTTATTTACTCGCAGACTTAATTAATGTGTCTATATGTTTTATTATTTATTAATAAAAATATCTTAGACATAGTAATTATCTTTGTGAGGAAACAAAAATGTTTTGCTTATGTTGCTGTAAAATAAATGATAAGTATTATGGGGCCCATTACGATACCCGGCGTAAATAAATCCGCCAGGCATGGAAGCGGCAAAAATCCGCCCGCACACACCGCCTGAACACCGACCACGCCATTATGAGTACACAAACCGAAAACCGCCATCGGCGGAAAAATCACACAAAATACCGCCCGCCATCGTCCGAGTCGGAGTCAAACCGCCCACCACGGACGGAAACACGCACGACAACACAAAACCGCCCGCCCTCACGGCCGACACACCGCACGTGAAATTACGATCGCACCGCCATGAGCGCGGAAAACCACAAATATACCGCCCGCCAGCGCAAACAACGCCGATGCCAATCGACACGGCAGAAACCATGGCGCCAACGTCCCTGCACAGAAACCATCCGCTCACAAAACCAATAGCACACAACATGGCCAATAAGTCCACACAGCAAGGCACGCACAAATACACAAGCACAGTACACATCCCGAAAACACCCCCTGGACAAACAAAAACTACAAAGGCCAGAACACCAGACACAACACACCTGAAAACAACAGACCATGAGGACACACCCACATAGGTAAGTACAAAAGCAGAACTCCCACAGACCACAACCCCTTGCAACATCGCAAACCAGAGAGGAGAGGAGAGGACACAGTGACACAGCAAGGACAGCAGCACACCACAGAAACGCACACATCACAACCACCACCACCACCACCACCAAACACCGGCACCACAAACCCCCTGCACATTACACAACACACACCGCACCAGCACCACAAACACCATGGCACCACAAAGAATGCCCAAGTTCACGCCCATGGAGCTGACGGTCATGGTCGACGAGATCATCAAGGTGCACCCACAAATCTATGGGAACATGGTCCAACACACACCACTAGCCACCAGAAACAGAATGTGGAACCGGATCGTAGACCAGGTCAATGCAGTCGGGACCCTGCCCAGGAACAGAGTCGAAATTAACAAACGGTGGAATGACGTCAAGAGCCTGGTCAAGAAGAAGGAGGGCAAAAACAGAGAGCTGGCTGCCGTCACTGGCGGAGGGAATCCCGCGCTCTTCAAGACCTTCAAAGCGTGGGAGGAGAAGGTGCGAGTCATCATACATCCCGAGATCCTCGCCGGATTAGCAGGGGGAGTGGAGGCTGGTAAGTACAAACTAATGTATACCAGCACACCGCTATGTACTCACATGCACTACCACCATGCCACAGCTCCCAGGGACAAACACCCCCATGTCCAGCACACAATACACAACACATCACACACACATGCAACAGACACCACCACACACAGCCCAAACAGAACAACTGTAAGATGCGTGGGGACATGTGTACACTCAGCCAGCCACGTAACCACCAACAGGTCCCCAAATATGCCAGAAGCGCCACAACGAGCACCCACCACACCCATGTGTCCGCCATAGCTGCACTAACCGACAAGTAACAGGTAAGTGGCAGGAACACAAAGTGCAGTGGGTGGGAGG
The DNA here is from genome assembly GCA_963921515.1 of Calotriton arnoldi. NCBI lineage: Eukaryota > Metazoa > Chordata > Amphibia > Caudata > Salamandridae > Calotriton > Calotriton arnoldi. Next base: position 275,232 of record CAWUFW010017038.1, on the reverse strand, counting down.
GTGGACAGCCCAAGTACAAAACACACCAGGCCCCTAGTCCCACAGTACAGCAAGGAGGAGCATCCCCACCCCACAGCCACGTGTCAGCCACCGCAGTGCACAACGACAGCCGAAAGGTAGACATCACGGTCCACAGCAATCGGTGTCAGTGGGTGTCCAGCCACCACTACGACCCACAACACCCCCCACCCCCACAGACCTGCAACATGGAGCACCCCCTGCTTAGAACCATGTGGCATCCAGTACAGTGCACGCCCGAACAACCTGCAGGTGGGAAACTGGACAGGGCTGGATTACTGGAGGCATGAGGGCCGTAACACGACCAACACATGGGACATGTCACGTAGCAGACGAACACGCAGCACCGCCCACCGTCACGAACAAGTGAACAATGTGCACACGGACATGAACCACAGACTCACACCCCACATGACCCATCACAAACACAGCAACACCCAAGGAGCCACGTCTGCATGCACAAGCCACACTGAACATAGTACCACACGGCAGCCACTGTGCAACCCATCACACACAACCGAAACACCATTGAAGTCCAGTCCATGTAGCCCCTACTGCCTGTCAACCACACACCCCACAACTACGCCTATGTAAGACAAACAACACTAGACGCAACAGAGCGGAACAACATAAATGCACACGAACACCACTGAACCCATCAAACACACAGACACACCATGCACATACAACATACCATCCATCCCATCCGTCAGCCCCAGTCTCATGAAAGGCATGTCATCCGCACAGCTGCCACATATACAGCAGTCACGCTAAGACACATGCCCATGACCAACCATGTGCCAGAAGTCAATGAAGCGCACGACACACTGTGAGCAACAACACACAACATGGGCCACCCCCCGAGCACTGCAGTGATGCACATGGCACAGGGCAGCACGCACACCAAGGAGATGGGACAACTGCAATACGTTGGCTGGCACACAACCAACACTCACTCATAACGATGCGTCCAATGCCATGTCCAGTAATCACAACAGACAGCAAATATGCAGGCCATGTCAAGCATGCACACACCTCAAACCATGCACTGTCATGCTGCCACAACACATGTCACGTTCGGCACCCATGGCTTACAGCATGTACCCCAAAAGCATATCCCCTCCCAAATGCGAATCTGGGGCATGGCCCCCATGTTGCCATATGCGTTCCTAAGCGTCCCATTTGAACCCCAAAAGCATATTCCCTCCCAAATGCGAAACTGGGGCATGGCCCCCATGTTGCCATATGCGTTCCTAAGCGTTCCATTTGAACCCCAAAAGCATATTCCCTCCCAAATGCGAATCTGGGGCATGGCCCCCATGTTGCCATATGCGTTCCTAAGCGTTCCATTTGAACCCCAAAAGCATATCCCCTCCCAAATGCGAATCTGGGGCATGGCCCCCATGTTGCCATATGCGTTCCTAAGCGTTCCATTTGAACCCCAAAAGCATATTCCCTCCCAAATGCGAATCTGGGGCATGGCCCCCATGTTGCCATATGCGTTCCTAAGCGTCCCATTTGAACCCCAAAAGCATATTCCCTCCCAAATGCGAATCTGGGGCATGGCCCCCATGTTGCCATATGGGTGCCTAAGCTGTCCCATATGAACCCCAAAAGCAAAGTACAAACCAGACCCAGGATGGGCCAGGAGCCCGCATACACCAGAGTCACAATGAGTAGGGGCACAGCAACACACCCATCGGCATGGCCAATCCGTCCCATGCCACATGTGCACAGCACACAGTCCCATTGCCTAGCACACACAACTACAGATGCCACAGCCACACACTCGCCTCCGGGAAACCCATGTACGAGATTGCACGAACTGCCAATGTCAGACGACAAATACATACTTCGCCAGGTGCAACACAATAACAAATCTCATTCTCTCCACAGGTGACGAACTGCCGGATGCTGGGGATGGAGACAGCAGCCAGCACAGCCAGCCCACAAGCCCCCAACGAGGACACACGGATCTGGAGGATCTGTCCTCCTCTTCGGACACGGACCACCAAGCAGGCCCAGCCGCTCCCCAGGACCCCTCCTACCCACCAACCCATCATCCAGGGATGCTGAACAGTCCCAGCCCCCTGCTGCCACTGTCGTTGCGGCCACACCCACGGTCATTGCGGCCACTACCACTGCCGCAACCGCCACCATCGCCGCACCGACCACCACCGCCACCACCACCACCACGTCTTCGCTGGCACCAGCCCCAGCGCAGGTGGTGGCCCGGCCGACTGGATCCACCCTGGGAGCCACAGCGAGGACCGTGGTGTGCAATGTGGCTAGTGGGCAGGCCGGTGGCAGCAGGACTGGTAGGAGGAGCAGGGTCAGGGAAACGCCAGCCTCCCCTGGGAGCCATGCCCTGCCTCAAATGGCCAGAGTCCTTGGGGCCTATGAGGAGGCCCAAGAACAATGGGTCAGGTCTGCTACAGACACGCGGGAGGTGCTGGGGGTGCTGAGGTCCATGGACGCCCATATGGGCCAATTCGTGTCCTGTATGGACCAACTCGTGGACCTCATGGGCCAGCTGGTGGTGGCGGTGGGGTCACAGGCAAGGCCAGCAACACCACCTCCGCCACCACCTGCTAGGGCGCAGGGTCGGGCAGCAGTGTCCACTTCCCCTGCGTCCACAGCCAGTGAGCACACCTCACCCACCACCAGCAGGTCGCCACCACACACCCCCTCCCAAACGTGGAAGGGGCCGTCCGAAGAGGAAACAGATCTCCCGGGAGGACTTCGCACGCTCCAGTCGCAAGTGAGGCAGCCAGCCAGCCTTCCGCCAGCCTTCCTTGACCAGCCACTGCATTGACTTGCTCTACGATCCCACTCCACACAGCCAGCTGGATGGCATGTGTGTGTTGGACTATGGACATAGAACCAGTGGGTACACCCTGAGCTTCACGCAGCCATGACCGACAGCTCATTGTCACTGCACGCACCACTTTTGTCATCACCTTACACACAATCACATGTCACAGTTTGGAATAAATGCACCTTTTTCACTAACTGCTGTTTGTGCCCTGTGTTTTATTTGTACGGAATACAACGGCCACCTTGGGCGGAAAGGCACCTGATGCGTGGCATGGCAATGGAATCCGGAGGGCCTGTAGGGACCTAGGGGTGGGAGACAGAACAGGAGCATATGCAATGAGTGTGTCACACACCCATCACACAGTACATGTCAACAACTACAAGCAATGTACACACATCGCACAGAGCAATAGGGCACAATGCCACAGTCACCAACAGTGGCATACTACCCTGGCCATGGAGCGTTGACACACTGCACGCAGTGAACATACGGCCACCCTGACACAGCACACACACACCTGCACAGATACAGACACATCATCCGTCGTACATGGACACTCACCGTCAAGTGAAGTAGCGGGCGATGAGCTGCTGGCGCACATTCCCAGCTTCCTCCTCTCCGCTGTCCACCTCACTCGAGCTGTCCTGGTCTGCGGGCTGGGGCCCTGGTTGATCTCCGTCATCCACAATGAGGGGGATCTGCTTCCGAATGGCCAGATTGTGCAGCATGCAGCACGCCACCACTATCTGGCACACCTTCTGTGGGGAGTACGCCAGTGCACCCCCGGTGCGGTCCAGGCACCTGAACCTGGACTTGAGGAGGCCAAAGGTACGCTCGACCACACGTCTGGTCCTCCCATGTGCCTCATTGTATCGATCGTCTGCTGGGGTGCGAGGATTCCTCAATGGACTGAGCAGCCATGCCCCATTCGGATACGCAGAGTCACCTGGGTGTGAGGGACACAGAGAACCGTTGCTATTCCAACTGGACAGGGGACAGCATCGCACAACCAGCACGCTACACCACTCCACATACTCACCGACAATACAGCCACGATCCTGTTGCAGATTGGCCATCAGTCGTGGCAAGATGCTGTTGCGCATTATGTGTGCGTCATGTGCCGAGCCTGGAAACTTGGCACACACGTGGGTGATCACCATGTCCGCAAGGCACACCACTTGCACATTCAGGGAGTGCGTGTGCTTCCTGTTGCGGTACAGGTGCTCAGTGGCCTGTGGTGGAACAAGGCCAACATGTGTGCAGTCAATGGCTCCCACGACGTGTGGGATTCTGCCAAGGGCATAGAATGCACCCTTCACTGCCGCCAATTCACGAGCCCTGGGGAATCTGATGTACCTGTTTCGGTACAGCATCATGGCTGCCAGTACATCCCTCAGCACCTTGCTGAACATGGGCTGGGACATCCCTCCTCCACTGCCCACTGTGTGCTGGAATGACCCAGTGGCGAAGAAATGCATGGCGGCCATCACCTTAGCCGTGGGGGTGACATCAGTCGGATACACCCTGCGGGGACGGAGATGGGGCTCTAACATGGCACACAGTCGATGCAGGGTTGGCCTGTCCAGCCGAAACTTCCTGATCACCTCTGTATCGTCCATGTCCGCCAGCAATTGGTATGGGCGGTCAATGTTCGGTCTCCGCCTGGGGTAAATGGCAGAGGACACATGTCAAAGCAACACGGCACATAGCAATTTCGCATACACATCACTGACATGACTGAGCAAGCACATGAGCCACAGCCCAGCTGTCAAGCTGGGACGGCACGGCCACAATACACTTACACAGGTCTCCCAACAATGGCAATGGCAAGTGAGACATACCACTGCCATGTGCATGCACATGGGGATCTAGGCCCCAATGACTTGCGGGGCGTGCTGATGGGGACTGACTGCATATTCGTCAAGCGGCAACGCCACGGCAACATGAGTGTCTGCTGAGCATGGAACTGCTTCCGAGGCTGGATGAGTATGGCACACGACGACGACGATGTGGGCACGGGCTGAGCGGCCAATACAAGTGGGACCTGTGGCACGAGGGGATATGAGACAGTAGTAGGTGTCAGCACTGCACCCTATGTACAGCACTGTACGGATCACAGCTCCCGAAACATTGACTGGTGTCCACATTGACAGCCCCATGCCAAGACGGCTGTGTGCTTGCAGTCACACGTCACAGGTGAGAGGTTACATTGCACGTGCCAGGTGGCAGACGTACATAGTGGGAGCTGGCATGTGTGTGCATGTGTCTCCTGTTCAGGATCCACCAGATGGGCGCTGACTCTGTACTGACCATTGGACACAGCATGTTCCGTGGAAGGCTTGTGTGTGTGGGATGGTGGCACTGGATGTGCCTCCGTTGGGTGGGGGCCATGCACAGGGCGGGTACGTCGATGATTGCGCATTGTTGGTCACGGTGGGTGCACCAACTAAGATGTGTTGCCCTGTGTTCAATTCCTATGTCCGCATGATGATGGACTGTGGATGTGGGCAGACTACACATTGGTCGATGTGCTGTCTATATGCATGTGCCTTCACACCAGGCACCGCTGCCCCTGCACATGTGACCCCTGCTGGACTCGCTGCTGGGTCTGTGGAGCTGATGCACCTTCTGTGCGTGGGGCGGACAGCTCTCCTCACTTCCCTCATTGCGCATGTCATGTCTTTGCCGCAGGTGACATGGATCATGGAGGGCCCACATGTACGCGTGGGTAGGCTACACATGATTGTTCACTGGTCGCCACCCCAGTCAGTGTTTCGAATGGGAAGGTTGTCGTGCTGGTGGTATGTTCGATGTGGCGGATGGGCGAGCCTAGGTGCGGGCTTACGTTCCGGACATGGGGGGTAGTTGGATTGGCGACTAGTTGCAGTACACACGGGACACGTCTCTTCCTTTCCACATCTGGGTCATCCCTTGTACTAACTGACAGTGATACGGTCATCTTCGCCCCAGCCCTCATGTCCTCCCCTCGCCCCCAATATGCATGCTCACCTGCGTGGCTAACGCTTGCACAGGCAGCCCCAAGCTCGCACCAGAGAGGGCAAGGAGTGTATGTGTGGGTCCAGTTGCACGAGTGGGCTGTCTCAGGGTATGATGTGTGGCGGGACGCCGTCCACCTGCGTGGTGCCCCAAATGGAGACCCGGCCTGCATGGACTATGCATCACAGTCTTCGCCTTCCGGATCCGCCACCTGCGACACCCAGTGGCTGTGGCTGCCCTTGCGGCCAGGCCGCGTCCGTCTGTGACTGGTGGCCCACACATTCACTCTTTGGCCTCTCTGGGGAGGGCTCGGGGGTGGTGGCGCACGCGCTTGCACTTAGTCGCAATGGCATGTGGCGTGGTTGGTATGATGGGCAATGGATGGGATGGTGCGAGCCACCTCCCGTGATGTCAGTGCTGCTCGTGCTGTGGTGCGTCCCCCTACACTTCCATTTGACTTTTGCCATGCTAGACGTTGAGGTTCTATTGCCTGCGTGATATGACCAGGAGGAGCGCGAGGAGACCTCTCACACACCATGCTCCACTGCCATCCCGTGCCCTGTATCGCCTGTGCGGATTGACTATGTTGGGGTTACACCTGGTCGACTGGGGCTGTGTGTGCCTTGTCAAGGGGCATGGCGGGCGCACAACAGGATCCAGCTTGTCCACAGAGGGTGGGCTGAGGTGCGCCTGGTACCGCTTTGTACGTGTGCCCGGCTGCTGTGCACACACATGTTCACTCCCCCCGACAGGTGTCCTCTCACAATGCCCAGGGAAGCGGTGGTGTACTGTTCATGACCCCTCCCAACACGGCGTGCTCCAACTTGGCATGTGCGCATCTACCCGTCGCACCCACCCACCTGAGCACTGCGTCCATACGACTTCACACGACACATGTGTGTCTTCCACAGTAGTGCTACTCATTTGCGTTGACATCCAATACCAGTGGACTACATGGTCATGTCACGACTGCCGTGTACTTCACATACTCTCATCCTCTCTCATTCGTACTTGTGAAATGAGTCAGCGGAGACAGTTTTGGTTTCAAACATTATATTGAGTCTTCTGTCCTCTGTGATGCAGTATAGTGGACACTACTGGCAGCGGAATACATGTTGAGGATATACTGAGCATGATTGCAAATGGGATAGGGTGTGGGGTTACATGTGATTGGCTGTTGCATGTGGGATGTGGGCTTCAGAGTGACATCTGCTTGGCCAAGGCTGTGCTAATGTACATTTACGTATAGCTGCGGAGCTGCGGACTTTGACACAGACGGTATACATGTAGCCTACCAGACCGCTTGGCATCATGGGCACAGTCCATCTCAGTTCCATGTGACAGGTTTGCTGCGGTTGTTCCTCATGCACGCGTGCATGTGAGATGACATCAGGGCATGTGCTTGCGTGCATGCAGCGGCGTGCCACTTGTTGTTGCACTGTGGTGGTTACTGGACATGTCACAGTCACTGGGGTCGTGTTGTTGTTGTATGCACTTGTCGTCCATGCAAAGGTCCTGGTATGGGATTCCCGGGGCGGGGGTGGGAGGGGTGCAGCACCCACAGACTCCAGGCGACCTATTCATGTCCACTGAGCGGTGTGTGTGTCCATGTGCGCTGGATCCATGTCGTGTCCTGGTTGTTCGTGCAGTTCCGTCCATGTGGGTGCGATACACAGAGCCCATGCCACTGCCTCCCACGATGCATGCGGTGTTCCTGGATGTGATGGGGAACAGTGTGCATGTCCCGGTCATATCCGATGTCATGGCGATGTCGTTGATGGTGTGGTTACAGTTGCCGGTCGTTTGGTATGGCTGTTGTGGTGGTGACTGGCCAGTCCGTGCGGAAGCTAAGCATGGGTGCGGGGTTGGACATCATAGGTCACTCGGGGAACCTGCGTTGTGGTCCGACGTATTTACAGGTTGTCAGGTATGCGATGCCGTCCAGCAGGGCTTCCATGTCATTGGTGGTGTACATGTTTGCCAGCCAATGTAGCGGATGGTGGCTGTCAAGGTGTTGTTCGTAGGTTGTCCCTTGGAGGACCATGATGGGGCATGCTGGGTGACATTCGATGTAGCTGTTCTCGATGATCCGTCGTGTGGAGGCACAGTGGTCCCATTTCAGTGCGGGTGCGATGTTGGCCACATACGCCATGCCCCCATAGGCAGAGCAGGCCCTGTCGTGTGCGTCCAGAGGGAGGAGTAGTGGTAGCAGGTCCGCCTTCAGACATGCCGGGTTGGAGAGGCATATCTCGACGGGATGCTGGTAGGGACACCTCCGACAGTAGAAGACGGGCATGACGCAGCTGAACAATGTGATGCGGTAAGTCAGTCGGTAACTTACGTTCAGCAGGGACAGGAGATCGCATCCCAATGTATGTATCAGGTTGGTTTTGTACAGCTTGAGCTGTTCGGCGTAGTTGGGTAGGTGTGTTGCGGTTGCCATTTCGCAGCGGTTCGTTGAGGTGGCGTGCTCCGGCTGTGTGTGCAGTCTGCAATGTGCACGCTCCGGGGTTGCTGTGAGCTCTGTGTAGTCGTAGGGAGACAGGACTTGTGTTCTGTTGGCTTGTTTGGAGGACACGGGCCCTCTTCCCACATGCTTCTCAGACAGTTCAAGGTCAGTGCTGTGTGACTCCTTCCAATTAACTTGCATGTGGCCGACATGGGGGAGTGTTTTCTTCTTTCTTCCCCGTCCGTTGTGTGCTTCTGTGATATGCGCTATCTGCCCTGTGGTCGGTCTCCTCGGCATGCCTGTGTTGGTCTATTCTTGGACAATGGCTGTATTCACCGGCTTCTGTCGTAGGGCTGTGGTTTCGGAGTTGGAATGGAAGGTCATTCAGTGCTGTCTGCTCTCCCTTGTGTGGGCGGCAGGCTGCCTTTCCGCTCTGCGTTGGGCCTTGTGTGTGAATGTTATTCTTGGGCCACCTGTTGTCGGTCCCCGTGCTCTTTGGTGTTCCGTTTTATATGTCTTGTTCATATGTGCAGGGTGGTATGGGTTTTTCAGTGTGGTACTGGCGTTCCTCTTCCCGAAGGGGCCCTGCTTCTCCTAGTTGGTGTTGCCGCCGCTGTGTGCTACGCCATGTTTGTTACACTGGGGTGTGTCCTGCTGTTGCGTGACTTCACTGACATGTGTGCGTCGGTTGTGTGGCGTTGGGTGTTGTCCGTGAATTGGGCGTTGGGGACATGTCTGTGGCAGGCCTGTCACGTGTCATGTGCGTTCGGGGTGGGGCTGATGTGTGTGCTGCTTGGTTGTGTCCCTGTATCTGTGTGCGACGCATGCATGGCGCTGCGGTTGGCCTCTGCGTTGTGCGCATGTGTGGCGGCGTCATCGGCGCTTTGGGGCCGTGACGGGGTGGTTGGTTCCTAGTCCCAGGTGGTGTGTACACATGTGTTCCGCGATGTTAGGATTTGGCCTGTGTGTCATATGTGGATGCAATGGTGGATGTGTAGTGTACACGCGCTGGTGGGGGGTTGTCCGCTTTTCCGCCCTTGCACTGTGTGCGCTGTTTGCGTGCACTTGTTGTGTGTGTGCCTACCTGCGTCTCCGCGGTACGTTGCGTCCTTGGTGGTGCATCAGCAGAAGCATGGGAAGGGCCTGCAGTGCTGGATTCATGCTCGGGGTGCCGCTTCTTCGTTGTCCGTGCTCTGCGTCCGTGTTACCGCCTCTCTTTCACGTGCGGTGTCTCTTAGCCGTGGGAGCCGTTTGTTTGCGGCATCGTAATTTATACGCCGGGCGGGACGTGTTTCGTCGGACGGTGTGTGTCAGTTGGGCTGCGCCGCTACGTGTACGGGCGCACTTTGATGGCGGACGGTGTTGCTGGCTTGCCGGCGGTGTTTGGCCTGCTTTTCGCATCGTAATTGGGCGGGCGTGTGGACTGCTGCGTGCCGGCGGTAACTGGTGGTTTTTGCATCCGCCAGCACGGCGGTTGTGCTTCCGCCCGCCATCGTAATGAGCCCCTTAGTGTTTTTCACTATAATAATAGTGTATTTATAGAACTGTTTAAGAAAACAGATCTGAGATTATTAGTCTTTTTTAGAATCATATAAAATTGTATTGTTTCATCTGCAGAACTTTCATGTAGTAATTTATTTCTGGGATTTCTATTGCACTTTTATAGAAAGTGCTTTTAACAATGAAATTCTACAATATAGTTTTCCATGATGACTAAAGAAAGATAACAGAAGAAAAGAAATACACACTGAAGAACAACAAAGATAGAGAGAAGAAGGGAAATATGAATATTAAGGAGAAAACATTTAACATTCTTCTAAATAAAAATCATAAGTCTTAAAACCAAGGACCAAATTTGCTGCACTGTGTTGCACAAGCGGAAAAACAGAGGAAAACATGATCTACTAAGGCTGTCCTGCTGTCACCCCCTGCCCTGGAGCTCTAATGAGGCTGCCTTGTGCCATGGTGCGAGGTGAGTGTGTGGTGTCTAGCATTAGATCTGTGCTGGAAGCATACCCTTCCAGTCAGTGCTTAATTTGAGCCAGAGTCTGTAGGTGGGGCCCCGGGCACAGACCTTTTGGGACTGGCCCTTATTTTTTCTGATCAGACTTTGGCCTAATGCAAGAGAGTGAAAAACATACAAGGAGGAATAAAAACACAAATAAATGTGACAATGGGAGAAAGCAGAAACATGCAAGAGTGAGCTAAGGGGCAGACAGTCCGCCTAGATATTGATCCTAAATCAGAGCCCCGATTGAGGATTGGGGGCCAATGTGTGAAGTTGCGTGGTGAGAAGAATATCCGCAGTCCACGAGTGTCTGAGTGAGCGCCAGACAAGGTCTACCCTCGGACTGAGTCTCCCCACTTTGCAACCACTTGCTAACAAAGTCTACAATCGGCGTGCAATTTAAATTGCCTCTGGCTCTTCAGCGCCCTCCCAGGTAGCATCTGCTACAGCGTGCTCCCTCCCGTGATTTTGACTTTATCACAGGCTATCTCTCGGGCATTATACTTTATGTCCTGATGATGATCCCCCCATTCTAGTGGGGATCGAAACGTCGTCGACCATTGCATCTTGACTCCATATTGTCTTACCTATAATTGTGCTGTGGAGTAAAAGATGCCTGTTTAATTGTGACTAACTGATATCTGAATTTTGTACAAAGTCACCCTGCACTTTTAATGCCTGAGTTCTGGAAATCTGCTGACTTCCAACCTTTGACCCATGTAATTTTGTATATAATTTTGTTTTTTCTCTTTCTTGAACTGTTTTATATTCAATAAATTGAATGTATCTCCGCTAGGAAGAACATCCTCACAGAACTTATTGTAGGTCTGTATCTTATTGTTCATATGCCGTTCCTGGAGGGACCACAGTTCCTTTCAATGCTATGCATACCCTAGGTCCCTTCTGACTTACAGGGTTCCCTTGTTTCTTTACAAATAACCTACCTTGAACAAGTCACACTAAAGCTTTAGATTGCAGAGGTTTGCATAAGCAAAATTTAGACTGAACACAGGCCTAGATTTACTAAGGGCTTCCATTGTCCTTGCATCATGCAAGGTGACTCAAAGTAATACAAGCCCTTAACTGGAATTTGCTAAGCCATGCAAAGCCACCTTGAATGGTTCTGGGCTGTTTAGTAAATCCAGAGTAATGCAAGGCAGTGCATATTGCTACCTTCTGTTACCCTGTGTTAAGGAGGCATTCCATGGGTGGGGTATGGACATTCCCTTGCATCCACCCATGAATGTTGACGCAACCCTGGGTTTACTAAGGTCAGTAAACCTGGGATTGTGTCAAAATGGTGCGCTTCCCAGGCCCATGCGTAATGAGAGGAAATAACATTATTTATTTTTGTTGCTTCCTCTTTCCCTGTGTGCTGCAAAGAGGAATTTGCCTTTACAGATTGTTTTGTGAAGGAAGGCATCCCTTTCTTCACAAAACAATCATGCTTGTAACACAGGTACCCTTGCACCATGGCGCAGTGGTGCCTACATTGGCGTTAGACAGCACATAGTGCACCAGCGCAGAGAAACAGCAGAAATGCTTCATATCTTTGTGAATATGATGCATTTCTGCTCTCTACCTGCCATGCAATGCAGTGCTCCATGTTCTCTTGCTGCATTGTGTGACATTTTAGTAAATCTGGGACACAGTGTCCGAAATGACAATATTTATTCTCTTAACGTTAGTTCCACACCATGGTACTTGCAACCTCCCATACTGTTTCCATGAAACCCTAGGCAGAGGCCATATAACTGGAGCCATACATTAGTGCCCTAGACATAGGAAAATGTAAATGTGAAACATCAAGTATCGAGAATATTTTATTGATTAATTAAAATTATATTCAAATACATGAAGCATATACAGTGAAATAGTAAAAGGAACTTCAGAATAAGACAAACAATAGTTAAAACTCATCAAAATTAATTACAGACAGTATCGTCCTATACACACTGAATATTTAATAAGCAGACTTTTAATGTACATAGGACCTATGATTCATACAAAAGAGTACAGCTTTAAAGATGGCACGTCTACCCTGTTTCAGAAAGCATGGTTGTAAACATTGCCTATGCTCTTCGCTTATTGCCGGTGCAAGAGTGGATTCTTCATTTGCAAACAAAAACACATTTTAAATTGAAATATTCAAAAGTTTAAGTTTAAATAGTATGCATCTGATAAATGCAAGATTGTAATAGGTAACCATACTTAAATGTTAAAAGCCTACAAGAAAAGTAAACAAGTGCTGATTTAACTTAGCCTATCTTTTGACGCCATATTAATGGAGACTTCACATTAACATTGAAAGGCCTGGTTTTCAACATTGAACTGTTGGTTTTTTCTCTTTTACTAAAGATGTTGTAATTTTCCATAAGCCTTCTGTTAGTTAGTGAATAGGCATTTGTTTTGTATTAGATAACTGATAGTGAGGTTCTTACCAGGAGGAGAGGAGAAAACAGGAAGGATAATTCATGGGAAGAATTGTCTAAACTGCAAAATGTGGACAATGTATCTTTTCAAGGACTAGCGTCTGTAGACCATTATGCAGATGTCAGAAGCTGGGGAGTTTACCTATTCCCAGGAGATTACTAAAATCCTATTGGGTGCTGGGGAAGAAGAAAAGAAACATGTTACTACTTAGGATATTGTGTGTTGATATTAGTCCGTGTTCCTAGAGCAGAGGAGGGCTTTTTCCTATGACCTTTTCTCTTGAAGGAAAGCGTCTATCACTCACACTTGCTGGAGACTCATCTCTAAGTTTCTATATACCTCTCCCGAAGAGGCATTCACTAAGTCCAACTCTCTGTCATTCCTTGTCCCATGCACTACTTGACAGAGATCCTTTAGCTCTTATGGATGCGGCTACTGCTGCATATGTTTTCTTCTTTTTCCTGACAGAGATTGCTTTTGTACAGTCTGCTACTGCGACTGTACATTGAGACTTTAGAGAGATGAGACTCGGCTGAGTTTTAAGACCTACTCTTCATGGGGAGTTTGACTTACTTTAGACTTCAATTTTGATGCTCCTTTTGATCTTGCTCTTTTCCAAGACTCTTTATGAGTCCTAATAGGTTAGATTCCTGTTAGGTAGAATTGGGAATAATTCCTTTACGAAACACGCTGTTATTTTTGTGTATGGATGACTCTAACCATATTGTTCTGATGATTTCTGTAAATGGATTGTCTGATTTACTAATTGAATAAAGAGAGAGATAAAAAGAAACTTACTAATCTCTTTTAAAGAAATAAGCTCTATAAATCTTACCCAAAACTATTATCATTGTCTGAACTTAAACTGTAAATAATGATGATGATTGGCTTGAGTTTGATTTAGCATCCATTCAAAAACCATGGCAAAGGTCTAACACCTAAGAGAAGAAAGGTTGGCACGGAACTGGAGCCCATCCTTGTAAGTCACAGGTTGAACTCATACTTGAGAGTATAATTTGGACTATTTCAGCGCTATCAATGTGCATCTGGGCATTTGTGACAAGGAGAAAGCTGCACTCAAATATACTGGCATGAACAATATAATACACAAGTGGATTTTTTTGGGAATTGTTCCAAATCCAAATGGTGATTGTTCAAGGCTCAAACTTTTAATTGTCATGATTATGGCATTGCCATTGCAAAGGATGAATACATTACTCATTGGCCCACTACAGCACCTCTTAGAAGCTCTGGAATGTGCAGCATCTAAAGATTGTGCTTAGCACCACACAATAAAGTCAATTTACACAATGGCTCATTGATCCACCCTAGGATTACACCACAAGAAGAGTAACCTCACTTTACCTTCAACTTTTCCATTACTCCTAATTAAAAATAGTCTGACACACCTTTCCTGACAGAATGTTCCTCAGTGTATAAATGATGAGACTTGTGTCACTTGTGTTTTTTTGGTAACATTCACTGTAGTCAGCATTATGAACTTAGCGCCAGATGCAACATTTACTGCTTGCAAAATATTGGTCGCAAATTGCAACCAGTATTTTTGTGCCCATTAAATCATTTTACGAGCCAAACTTTGTACAAAGAGGTCAGTTCAGAAAGTTCAGTTTCTGAGTGGGTCGCAGTAAGACCTACCTGAGAAATATTCATGAGGTAGGTCACAAATTGTGACTCACTCAGATTGGAGTCAATCCCAGGGATGTTAGCTAGTTGGGGTCAGCAGACCACCATGTCTGTAATTGCCTTTCAATAAAGTAAACTTTAAAAAAAATATGCAACCAGTTTTCCTTAAAAGAAACAAGACTGCATTTAAAAAGAACATTTACCTTTTTAAAAAGGTTTGTTTGAGAACCACTGCCTACTTCCCCAAAACCTTTTTATTTTTGACATTCACAAAGGGAAAGTGTTGTGAAGGGAAACCATAAAAGTTTGTCAAAGAGTTACCACACAAAGGGGCCGATTCCGATTCGGGCCGGAAATCTCTCCGACCGAGCCGGACCCGGAGAGAATTCCGACTGAATCGGACCCTAGCAGTCCGACCGAACGAGTACGATGCGCACGCATGCTATCGGACTCGAGTCGGTCGGACTCCCATTGAAGTCAATGGGAGCCTGTCGTACAACGCGAACGCGGGCTCCCATTGACTCAATGGGTGCGAGGCGAACAAGGGCGCCCCCTACAGTGGGTACGCGTCCATGCGCATCGTGGCGTACATGCACAGGTAGGGGGGACCCATGGGTCCCCCCTGTGTGCGACTCGCGCGCCTACGCGTACAGGGGGGTCCGACGTGGACCCCCAAAGTCCGGCTCCGACAGCTTTTTCGAGCCGGACGGCGCGAGTCGGTCGGACTGCTCGCGGCGCGCATCGTACTTACCCGGCCGGGAAACGTCTCCATAGCGCGGTGCAAGTCGTGTCCATGTGAGTCGGTCGGAGCGTGTTGAAGCCGCGTTCGAGTCGGTCGGCGATTTCACGGGTGCTTGCATCGTACTCGCTCGGCCGGACCCGCGTACGATTCGGTCAGGAAACAGGGCTCCGAATCGGATCCGGTGAATCCGAATCCGATTCGGAGCACTACCGGCCGAGATCGGAATCGGCCCCAAAGTTGGGGATGAGTAACTTTTCAATGGTTTAAACTGCTTTTTCGGCCCTTCACCACAGAGGGATGTGGATGGGAGTTGCTATTAGGAAAGGATACTTATGGCACGCCCCTTCCAAATAGCAATTCCTTAACTATTTCTAAACTGATTTTAGAAGTCAGAAAAAAGTTACTAACTCCTAAAATGGGTTTAGTACATTGTAAAAGCATTTTTGCTGCTGTAAACTCCAAATCGGAGCTTTTGCGACCACACAAATGCTTTATACATCAAGGGCTACCTTACAGAAAATGCCCCGGGGGCACAAGGGGCATGTGCTCCCACTTTGCGGGACACCGGGGCAGCTTAGTATTACTGAAGGGGCTGCCAATGCTTGTGCAGCCCCTACTGTAATACAGATAGTGCTGGCACACATGTAGCATCAACCTCACTAAAATGGTCAGATGCATTACCTTTGGTGTTGGTGAGCATTCGAAGTATTCCAGAAAAAAAGATTGGTCTATCACCTCATGAAATCCTGATGGGCAGGGCAATGAGACTGACTGTACCTGCAAATACACTTTTGAACATCACAGATGATATGATACTCGATTACTGCAAAAGATTGGCTGATGTGGCTTGTTCTGTTTCCTATCAGGTTATAGTTGCCACAAGTGATTCACACCAAGAGCAGTGTTACAACCGCAATCCAGGTGATTAGGTCATGATCAAGAAGCACGTTCGGAAGACTTGTTTGGAGCCAAGATGGAAAGGCCCCTTCCAAATAATCCTCGTGACCAATACTGCTGTTAAGTGTGATGGAGTTCCAAATTGGATTCATGCATCTCACACCAAGAAAGTGAGAAATCCAGAAGAAACATTTGTAGTTTTTGATCCTCAGCGAAGAGTGGTGGTGACTGCACCAGCACCTGAGAGACCACCCAGACCAGTGGTACCATCACCACAAGAACAGCAGGAGAAAGAAAGGGGTGAAGATTTGCATGTCATAAAACAGATTCAAGTATCTTAAGTAACACAACGTGGCATCAAAGTCTATAATGAAATAGAAGCAGAGACTGCTCATCAAAATGGAGAGATTACTGATCATCCATCAGTAACCTTAGAAGACCCGGGTGAAAGAACAAGCACTGGATCAAGAAGAGTCACCTGCAGAGTTGAATGGCCAAATGAGCAAGGAAGATCAAGTAGAAGTACATCAGTTGATGAAATACCAGCAACTATACGTGAAGAAACAGTCAGGTGATGAAAGTGGTACAGAGCAAAACAACAAATCACTGATAAGATCAATGAGAGCAAGAGTGCCTTTCCGAAGGTATTCAGCACCTGAATGAACTTACTACATTGATCAAGTACTGATCGTCACATTAGATGATCTATGTGATGTGAAATCCAAACTGTATCAACCGCCCTGATAGGAAAGTTCTAAGAGCAATTTTTGGGGAAAAAAGGTAAAAAAGATTATTGAGACTCATCAGAAGACCAAAAGAAGAGAACTGTCCTGTTAGACCTTTATTATTTTTATTTCTTGTTTTACAGAAGATCAACCTATGCTCGAGTCGCAGCAGGATAGTAGGGATAATATAGAAGAGCACAGAGTAGGGGTAAGGACTTTCTGAATAGAAAACTGAATTACTAAAGTTGAATAGTTTTGGGAAAACTACTAAGGACTTTTAAACTGACCTGCTAATTCGTTGAACTATGGTACCTAACCTGATTTAGGAGAAATGTTTTGCATTAGACATAAATGTAAATATATAATGTGCTCAATTTTCATAATAACTGTTATGATGATCACTGTATTATTAATAGGATTTTATTTAACCCCATAAGTAGATCATGGAAACACCAAGACAACTAAACCACATGTATACCTTAGTGAGGAAGACCAACTAAAGCTTCTTTTGTCAGTTACAACACAGATGATTTTTCTACAAATATCTACTCTAGATTAGTACAAGAATCCACACATGCCACAGATGCAAAGGACTGTTATGTTTGTACACATTTACCTACATCTGTCACAGAAGAGGTTACATACTACAATATGCCCTATTTCATGTAGCATTTTGCTTTCATTAGTATATAGGCGAGGACATTTTGAATATTTTTATATAGTTATATCTAACTATTCTAACTATGATCTAATTCTTTCACAAGTAACCCTAATAGAAACCATGAATTTACATCCGCAAACTAAAGAAATGGACACTGCTTGGTATTATTTCTTTCTCCATAGGCCTATAGCTAGTGTTAAAGCTTATCAAAATAATTTTATCTGCTCGATGAAACCCTTAGTGAAAGCTTTCATTACAGCTTTAGAAGAAAGATATGTAATCATAACACGACTAAGGATAAACATAGTGATGTTTTGAAAAATGTCTGGAAGAAAGAAGATGAATTTAGAAAGGAAATGATGATCCAAAGGTAATATTAGACGTCAATACGAAGGGAACATTTGTGTTTACAGCAGAAGAAGACCAAAATGAACTAGACATGTAGGGATTAGTAGTTGCGAACACACTTTTGAATTCACAGGAGGAACATAGCAAATATTGCAAGGAGAAACAGCTGCGGTTCCTGGAGTTTATTTTAATTGTGGACAGAATGTTTATTTCTTGTTACCTGCTGAGTGGGAATGTATTTGCTGCATAGGCATATTAATTCCTAAAATGTACCATGTGCAGAGCTTAGACACACTAACAATGACACCTGTACACAGACACAAGTGTAGTACTGAAACAGGAGCTGAATTAGTAGGAAATATATTTTGTGCAATCATTCCACCTGTAGGCATCATATTAAATGCCGAAAAGATTAGAAACTAAAGAGTTGTCGACAAAATGGCAACTAGTGCGTCTGGAGCTTTGCTAGTAATTGATACTGAATTAATTGCTATACGATCCATTGTATTGCAGGATCGACTTGCATTAAGCATATTACTCACAGAAAAAAGTGGAGTCTGCAAAATGCTTAAATTAACCCATTGCTGTTCATATATTCCTGATGAGGGAAAGGAGATTGAAGGCTTTGCACTGAACATTTCAGATATAAATCTGAATTAGAAAAGTTGGAAACACTTGGCCTGTTTGAAAATGTTGGGAAGGGAGTACAGACAAGTGGATTTGCTTTTCAACAGCACGAAGTGGAATTTTGAATGCTAAAATAATGCAAATAATAATAATAGGTCTTTGTTTGCAGTTTCTGTATACATTACTCTTGAGCTTTAGATATTTTCTGCGCAAAAAGGAGGGAAAATGAATTTCAAAAGTGATTTGAAAAAGATTTACCACTAAATGATATCATTAATCATTATTGCATGAATTCACTAACATACAGAGGGCAAAAGAGAAAAAGACAAAAATGATCTTAGTGTGATGGTTAATACAACCATCAGACGGGGGAATTAATAAAGTAGAAAATCTGTGAATAAAATTGATTAACGTCAATGTTAATTTGCCTTAGATATTAAACAATGAAATAAAATGAATTTAAAATGACAAGTAAAAAATGGTGTTGAAAACACAACGCATTATTTTCACTGGTAGGCCTTAGCTGTATTTCTTTTCCTTCTTTTCTGATTCTTTCCCGTTAATAAATAAATTCTTTAAGAAATGCTGAACTATGCACAAGTAAATTCAATGACTTGACCTTAATATGACATGCTTAAATTCTATTATAACTGTAGAATGTACAGAGTTTATAAAATGTATTATTTTCTTCAGCTACATATTCTTGATAAACTAGAACTGAACTTCCTTCATCATCATAGATTCATATAATATTGAAAAGAGGGTTTGTTTTAACAATAAACGTATGCTTATAAGCGATTGACTGTCATTACCTAACAGGAGAGCAGCAAGTAAATGTTTCTGTTTTTAGTGTAGTTCATTGTTCCTCATTGAAACATTTAACAAGTAATAGAATGGACACTGCAATATTCTTAAATCTGAACCAAGGTTAGCTTGTCCCAGCTAGGTAGTATGAGACAGTTTTCTAGTGAATAGTGGACTTCATGTGTTTTGCCTTGGGAAAGAAGAACGGAGATGCTGAGATGTCGGAAGATGTCCTCTCATTGGATGGAAGCAGACGGAGATGCAACAATGTTGTTGAAATATTCCTATGACTTTTATATTAGTGCATGTTTCTAGTTAGGTAACACACCTCTTTTTGCATCTTGAGACTTGCTTGTCCATTTCTGCCACTTCTTCTAGAGAGGCATTCACTGAGTCCTACTCTCTGTCATTTCTTGTCCCATGCACTACTTGACAAAGATCCTTTAGCTCTTACGGATGCGGCTACTGCTACATCTGTTTCTTCCTTTTCCTGACTGAGATTGCTTTTGTACAGTCTGCTACTGCAATTATATAGTGAGACTTGTGAGAGATGAGACTCGGCTGAGTTTCAAGAATTACTCTTCATGGGGAGTTCGACTTACTTTAGACTTCAATTTTGATGCTCCTTTTGATCTTGCTCTTTTCCAAGACTCTTTTATGAGTCCTAATAGGTTAGGTTTATGTTAGATAGAATAGGGAATGATTTCTTTATGGAACACGCTGTTATCTGTTTTCTATATTAATGACTCTAACCATATTTTTCTGATGATCTCTGTAAATAGATTATGAGATTTACTAATTGAATAAAGAGAGAGATAAAAAGAAATTTACTAATCTCGTTTACAGAAGCAAACCTTTTAAAACCTTTTAAAACTTACCTAAAATTCTCATCCTTGTCTGAACTTAAATTGTAAATAATGATGATGATTGAGTTGATTTTGATTTAGCATCCATTCAAAAACAGTGGCAAAGGTCTGAGGCCTAAGAGAAGAAAGTTTGTCACAGAACTGAAGCCCATCCTTGTAAGTCACAGGTTGAACTCGTACTGGAGAGTATCATTTGGACTCATTCCACGCTATCAATGTGCATCTGGGGCATTTGTGACAAGGAGCAAGCTATGCTCAAATGTATTGGCATGAACAATATAATACACAAGTGGATTTTTTGGGAATTGTTCCAAATCCAAATGGTGATTGTTCAAGGCTCACCCCTTTAATTGTCATGATTATGGAATTACCATTACAAAGGATGAATAAATTACTCATTGACCCACTACAGCACCTCTTATAAGCTCTGGAATGTGCAGCGTCTAAAGCCTGTGATTGGCACCACACAATAAAGTCAATTTACACAATGGCTCATCCACCCTAGGATTACATCACACGAAAAACAACCTCACTTCACCTTCGACTTTACCATGACTCCTACTTAAAAGTACTCTAGCACACATTTTTTGAAAGGGTGTTTCTCAGTGTATAAATGATGATACTTGTGTCACTTGTATTCTTTTGGTAACATTCACTTTAGTCACCGTTATGGACTTAGCACCAGATGCAACATTTACTGCTTGCAAAATATTTTATTTTAGTTTTAAGAAGCTTTATTAAAATAATTTCAGTAAGAGGTACATCATAATAAACATGTCTGTAGTGAGATTCATACAGAAATATGTAATAGAAACCTAAGGAGAATAAACACAAAGGTAATGCACTGTATACTGTTGAACCAATAAACGGAGCTATACAAAAGAGTACAAAAGAACGGCAATTTGTATTTTGTTTTTTTGCTGGAAGTAGAAGAGGGAAAGAAAGAGAGAAAAGATAGGAAGAGAGAATGAACTAGAGCAGAAAAGGAGAAATAGAATGATATACCATACATGTACCCTTAAGTATTATAGTTGTCAAGTACTCAGTAACATTGTGTTAAATTACAGTGCTGTTAGAGATAAAAATAAAAAATAAAAAGTTCATGGCAGCTGAAATACAGTATTACTGTCCTGGATCTGTGCAGAGTTCCTAGATAGGTATGTTGTAAGTGGTTTCCAAAGTGTATCTTTCTGAAGATGTTGTTGCGTGGAAGTGACAGATGCTCTATCTAGTCTATGATGATGGCAAAGCTAATTCCACCAAACAGCAAAAGTAACCTTTGTTCGTCTTTCAAATTGGATGTAATTATTATTTGAAAAGCAATGGCAATAAGTAAGTCCATGAATTTTCCTAATTTGCGTATCCCAATCCATAAAGGGAAAGAACTTCCCAAAAAAATTGATTTGATTTCAAAAGGAAATGCAATGGAAGACATTGATGTAATTAATTTACATATCTCCATCCAAACAGATTTAATGGTTGGACAATGAAAAAACATATATATAAGTGCCCGGAGCATTTTTACAGGTCCAACATGCATTTTGCATTTTAGAGTTATATTTACAGAGAGAGGTTGGGGTAAAAACATCCTATTAAAAAATATCATAAAGTTTGCATGGTGCTGATGTATTTTTGACCAAATAAAATTCCAAGTTCGTAAGGAAAATGAGTGTTGTAGTTCAGATTCCAATGCTAGTTCTATTTTAGATTTGGGATGATTTGGAAGTGTATAGTGGAGATATTTGTATATATAAGAGGCCCTAATATGCGAGGAGGAGGTCAATTGTTCCAAAGGCAAAGAGGAAATGGAAGAAGACTCCTGTGAGAGGGTGGATGTATGTTGTAAAAGAACCTTTTTTAGAGAGTCGTGTTTGAGAGTGGAAGCAGAGGAGAGGCCAAATTTGCTATGAATTTTGGATGAAGAAAGGAATTGCAAACCCCGCAGAAGTTGTTTAACTTCAATTATTCCCTTGATTACCATGTCTCTGCATAGAATTGTACAATTAGATAATTTGATGTGTTTATTATGCCAAATCGAGGATTGAATGAGCACCTGCAATGGCGATAAAGAATGCTTAAGGACCGGAAATAGTAGTGATAAAGAATGTTGATCCCAAAACATTTTAGAGGGAATGGGAAGTGAGCCAGAGAATGCAAAGAAAAGGGTGAGATCAGAGATTCCTCCAATTTACATCAAACAGTTAAAGGTGTATCTGTGGTGGTGTGCAAATGGGGTATAACTTGTTTTCGTACAAAAGAGGAGTGAACTTGTCAGATGTTGGGAAACTTAACCCCACCCAATTCTTTAGATCGACACAAGGAGGACAGTAGAATGCGTGTCTTCTGACCATTCCAAAAAAATGTAAAAGAACCTAAGAGGAAGTTTTCCTGGCAGCAAAGATAAATAAAAATGAATGACAGACAGTATCATCATTTTTGGGCACATGCATCAATGTAAGGAATTGCGATTCATTAATAGCGATTTTTAAGGAATCGCTATTAAGGAATCGCAATTCCCCATGCATGTAGGAATTGCTAAATAAATTGCGATTCCTACACATTCCCTATTAGCGAATCACAATTTGCGATTCGCTAATAGGGAATGCCTTCCCATTCATTCTTATGGGCCTAAAGGCCCATAGGAATGAATGGGATACCACTCGCAATTTGCGATTACCGAAAAGGTAATCGCAAATTGCGCATGCAATTTCAAGGGTGATAGGGGGCCAAAAGGCCACCCTGATTCACCCCTAAAAATGGCATGTGTGTGCATGTGGTGCACACACATGCCCTAAGGACATGTGTGTGCACCACATGGCACTTAGAAAAATGCAATTTTGTGCATTTTTCTGAGGAATCGCTAATTACCATCACCTTTAAATTCTCAGTAATTTGCGATTCCTTAATGCAAAGTCGCATTCTGAGAATGCTTCTTGCATTGCATTTAGGGAATCAAAAATTGCGATTTCCTAACTGCATTCGCAAAATAGGTAATCGCAAATTTTGCAATTACCTATTTTGCGAATGGGCATGGGCTTGATGCATCCCAAAAGGCTAATTACCGGTCGCAAAGGGGCCGATTCACAGAATCGGCCCCTTTGCGAGCTGTAATTAGCTTGATGCATGTGCCCCTTTGACTGTATCCAACCTACGCCACCAAGATAAATACAATGGGGACCACTTTTCTGACATATGTAGAATTCTTTGATGAGCAGCATCCAAATTTGTCTGAATGGTCTTGGTAACTGAAGAGGAATATTTGATTCCTAAACATTTAATATAATTGGAATTCCATTTACAGTCATTATGCGCAAACATTTCTTTTAGACAAAATGTATTTAATAGGAGGACCTCAGATTTGGAAAAGTTTAGTTTATATCCAGACAAATTGGAGTAGTTGGTTAAAAGGTGCGTAGAGGTAGGTAGTGTAATTTGTGGATATGAGACAAATAGGACTATATCATCTGCATAAGCAGTAAATTTGACTTCAGTCCTCTATATGTAAAACGGTGGAAGGAAGGTGAATGATGAAGGGTTTGAAGAAAAGGTTCCAGAGGTAAAATAAAAAGCAGTGGTGATAGTGGGCAGCCTTGTCGAGTACCATGTAATAGAGGAAAGTAAGATGATTGAATACCGTTTACAAATATTGAAGTTGATGGGGAGGAGTAGAGGATACTAATATATTTTATAATACCAGGTCCAAAACCATTCCATTTAACTGCACGTAACATAAAATGCTGGTGAACCCAGTCAAATGCCTTTTCTGCATCTAATGTAATAGCAGCCATAGGGTAGAGCTCTTGGAAGTGAGATGTAAAATATCCAAACATGCTCTAGAGTTGTCAGCCATATACCTATACTTAACAAAATCAGTTTGTTCTAGGCCAATCAAATCTGGGATAAACTGACTGAGTTGAAGGGCTAAGAGTTTCACAAAGATTTTGCAGTCCAGATTTATGAGCAAATGGGTCTGTAATTAGCACAGGAAGAAGGATTTTTATCTTTTTTGGGATCAAGCAGAGTATAGCTTCCAGAAAAGTACCTTGAGTCTCATTATTGGAGAGAAGCTACTGATACAGGGAAAGCAAATGAGGAAGTAAAATGTGAGAAAATGGAAATAGAACTCAGCTGTATAGCCGTCCGGTCCAGGGGCTCTATCTGTGGGTAGTTTTGTAAGTGAAGTTTTTAATTTAGAAATTGATATATCGTTATCAAGAGAGGAAAAGTCCTATGACTGATGATGACGTGATGGAAGGGATTCAAAGAAAGAGTTAAGAGCTTCATCTGAAGGAGAATGTTCTGGTGTGTATAAGTTTTGGTAGAAATCTGTAAAGCATTTTAAAATTTAAACATCCTTGAAATGTTTAACACCATTGTCATCAGTGATGTTAACTATTTTGGACTGTTGAGATTTAACCTTAAGATAATTGGCAAGCAGTTTCCCTGCTCTATAGCACCCTCCATAGAATTTTGCATTGATTTTTAATAACACAACAGAAGCATCTTCGTCAACTTTTTGTTGAAAGCCAATTTGGCTTGAATAAGACATTTTAGGGTGTCGTCTTTGTTGGATGTAAAATACTCATGTTCGAGTTGTTTAATAGATAAAAGTAAGAGTGAAGAGAGTGGAATGGAGTGACGTAGAATATGGTGATGTAGAATAGAGTGGCATAGAGCAGAGTGGTGTATAGCAGAGTTGAGTGGCATAGGGTAAAGAGGCATAGCGTAGAGTTTCGTGGAGTGGCATAGAGTGGAGTAGAGTGGAGTGTCATAGAGTGAAATGCTGCAGAGTGGTGCAGAGTGGTGTAGATTGTGGCGTGGAGTGGCATAGAGTGGAGTGGCATAGAGTGCGTTGAGTGGCATAGAGTGGAAAGGAGTGATGTAGAGTAAAAGCCATAGAGTACAGTAGAGTGGAGTGACGTAGAGTAGAGAGGCATAACTTAAACAGGGAACCAAACTTACAATCAATGCAAAGGTATGAAGCATAAAGGGAAAGAATGGCTGAAAGAATATGCAAATATGTTTGTGGCGGCAAGCATCATTAACTTGTAAATGTGTTGTTAGGGTGGCATTTATAGATTATAAGGGTTTAGTCAAACCCCTGTAAGATGTAATTTTATTTTAGTTGTAGAGTAAGCCAAAAGATGCATGTGTAGGTAAACAATGTAAAAATGCATTTGAAAACAGACAATGAAATCAAGGAAAGGTAAGCAATAGGCAGGCTCCAAGCCCTTTATTATAAACAATACCCCTTGCAAGCGTGAGCACATGCATCATGTGACAGGAACTGCTTCGCTCTTTCGCGGCCAAGTTCAAAATATTTAGGATCAGATTGCTCCTCATACAAGACTCATCCCTCTCTAACCTGTGTCTCTGACCTGAAAGAAGGCTTATATTATTCTAGAGAAGGCTGACATCATACCTGTTCCCCTTGGCTCACAACACTTCCCCCTCATGAGATAACAATACTGAATCCCAGAATTTACGAATCTACGAAATCTTACCTCTTCTACATTCTTCTCCTTTCTCTGAAGCACCTGAGAAATGGTGTGAAGGTTACACAAAAACTAATCTGACTGGAAATCTTACACTTGTAATATTGTACCCCTTTCTTCCTCATAATTGCGCTCACTGTGACCTAAGCCAATACGTCCATGCCAAGGGTGGTCTTTACTTATACAGAACAAACATATGGAACACGACTCATAGTTTAAGGTTCAGAATTGAGACTCGGTTTTTTTTAAAGTAACTTGCTTTGGAAACATAGAATGTTTTATGATTTTTTAGCAAATGACTCAAAGTAGGTCATGCTCCAGGCTTAGGCTGTGAAAAACAAGACAGCCATTATACATAGGCCTGGGCGGAAAACTACCCTACGCTCGCGGAGTTTGCATAGTTTGCGCTACTACGCGCTACGCAAATTGCACGTAGCACAGTGCAAAAACGCGTAGCGGGCATTTTTTGCTTGCTCGCGGTCCTCAACGTCAAGTTGGCGACCGCGAGCGACCAAAATCAACATCCCGGCGAGACTTTTTCCTCGTTCGCGATCAGCAACATCAAGTTGCCTATCGCGAGCGTGGAAAATAAACCTCCCGGCGAGATTCTCAACGCGGGGAGGTCAGGTTTCTCATTGCGAGTGGTCGCGTATGCTCGCGACCGCTCGCGATGAGAAACTACCAGTCCGCGTTGAGAAAGCTGCCGCTCGAGTACAAAGCTACTCGAGCGGCAGAAAACGACCGCTTGCACTGTGCAAGATGCCGTTTGCAATGATTGCACAGTGCGGACAAGCATCCGGCACTGTGGAATCAGTGCGAACAGCATTTCCCTACCGCACTACGCAGTTCGCGTAGCTACGCGTAGCGTGCGTAGCGCGAAGTGCACTTTGCGTAGCTACGCGTAGCGCTACTACGCGAACTACGCCCAGGGTTAATTATACATGAGACAACATGAAATTCTTTTTCAAACATGTTGAGAACAATAATAACATGTGTGTCATTTCTCAGCACTGCAGACAACAAATGTTACTATTACCCAATTTAAGGAACTAATTTCCGGATTTACAGAGATCTTGTGTCAGGTGTGCGTTTCTTTTTTAACACAGGCCCTCTGAAAAATCCAGGGTGGTATTTGTAAACCAACGCAAATGGCGAGTTGGGTTGGTTTATATCCAAAAGTGACTCAACGCAGCACAATGCACTACCTTGCATTACTTCGCGTTTAGGGGGCATTCCATGGATGGTGCATGGGCGTTCTTGTGCATCCACTACTGGATTCTGATGCAAATCCATATCTACAAAGAATTGTAGTCATGAATTTGACCAAAATCCTCTGCCTCCATGAGGCTTGCGTAAAGAGGAGAAATATTTTTATTTTTCCTCGTGTTTTCCTCTTTGCATGTGTGCTGCCTTCTGTAGAGCACACACAAAGAGGGAATTGCCTTAAAGCATAGTTTTTTGCAGGCAGGGGTCCCTTACTTCACAAAAACGATGCTGACCACAACGCAGACACCCTTTGTCACAAGGGTGCCTTCATTGCTGCATGGCTGCTGAAAGTGCGGCAGTGCAGGGAGAGGGCAGAACTGCACCACTTATTTGTAGATATCCTGCAGTTCTGCTTTCTCCAATTCATGCAACACAGCACAGCAACTTTGCTTGCTCCCCTGCGTTTCGCAAGGTCTTTGTAAATCTGGGCTTAAATGTATTGAGTTTATAAATATGCAAGGCTGGACTGCCTTGCTAGGATTCGAACTCACTCAAGATCACTGCATTTTTTACAGCAGATGCTCACCTCACTGACCCATGCTCATGTAACATTTTCACAGATTCGGAGCATAGCAAATTACTTGGTTTTGTGAATGCAAAACACAAATTTACCTGGTTACGTTTGCAATTTACAGAGAGATTAATATCTCTGGCTTAGAATTTGCATGGGATTCTATAATGCTTTGCATCTGTTCAAGCACTGGCAAATCATGTAATGGCAAGAGGCATGTCAGATTGTGGCAAGAGTGTAATCTATACCAAGACTGGTGTACAATACATTCAACTGTGCGTGGCATCGAAGGAGAATATATTAACTTGACTTATTTTCCCTCACAAGCAATTGACACTGCAAGTCAGTATATGTTTGACAGGACTAGCATCTGTTACCACGTATGCCAAAACTACGCGTGGCTTAACAACACAGTCAATACCATAACTGTGTCGTTGCCACGAATTCCATTACAGCGCAAGTCATTACAACGACTTGCTTTAGGGAAGCGCTGGACTTTGGAATAGTTTAAATTACTATTCCAACTCCAGTCGGTGTATCAGTAGGGAAGGTGTTGGACTTAAAATCCAACACCAGTCCAACACTGCATTCCCTAAAGCAAGTCGTTGTAATGACTTGCGTTGTAATGGAACTCGTGGTAACGCCGCAGTCGTGGTACTGAATGCGTTGTAAAGGCACTACAATGTAATGCCTGCGTTGTAATAGATGTTTTCCGTTTGACAGTGTCAGCCTCTTGTCAGAAATGGCACGGGAAGAGGTCATGAAAAGGACCTGATTAAGAGCTGTGTCATCTCCGCCCCTGCTCAACAGTTAAAATGCCACATACTATCCAGCAGCGTGCATAGGAGGTGCCTAGGAGTGAGAGGACATTTCAGCATATTCCCATTACAACCTTCGTCTTTATGTTGAGACTACCAACCAGTTCTTGCACTGTACCTTAAAAAGTATTGCAGCCCTGGTGAGAGCTGACAGGCCTGACCAATTAAAAATCTATGGAAGCCTTGATACAAAATGCTGGCATTGAGACATTCAAGATAACCTAGCTCTGCTGAGAAATGCTGTCTTTCTCTCATATCAGATATATAGCAGCTCTGATGACAAGTCCTAGGACCCTCTCATTAAAATGAAATTACCCCTACTGAGAAGTGCAGATACTGTCTCATTAAAAGAATGGCAACAGGGCAGATAATGCCATTATTGTCTCATTAATGGCGTGACAGTCCTTGTGAGAAGGGGGCGAGCTCCATCATTAAAAGAATCCCAGCCCTGTTGAAACCTGACATAATGAGCCCACTGGATGCATGGCAGCCCTCCTCTGCTGTGAAGTCTTGTTGCCTTCTCTTGCTTCCTATGACTGTGCTTTACACCAACCAAAGAAGGGAAATTTGATCAAACCACTTGCCTATTCAGTCCTTACTCTATGCACATATCCATTAAAAAAAAATCATGCAGAGCATTTCTTCACGCTTAAATCACAAAGGACCCAGTTAACAAAAGGACTTCCATCTGTAACCAAATGTGTACTGTGAGAAATGGCTAGACTCGTGCCTGCTTGGTATCCCCATAAGAGTACTAGTAGATGTAAATTCATATACTGTCATGTAATTAATTGTAAATCACGACTGTGTGCAGTTACACAGGGGTAACTTGTGAAGGCTAAACATTCACAATTTTCACAAAGTTTTCTGCCATTCTAAATGGTACTTTAAACATACACAACCTGATCTACTGTCACTTATTTTTCTATTGATTCACTGTCATTGTGGGCTCCAAGTGGCATAATGCAAAATGAAGCCTGTCCCTGCAAATATTGATGGGTGGCCTCTAAAATGTAACTTAGGCTGGCTGCCTCAGCAACATACAAACGTCTTCTGACTCAATGTTGGTTATTATCAATCTTTTTCATAATGAGAGTTTAGCAGGAATGTGTTTTGTATGGAGCGACAGCATGAGCAGCTGCCGTTTCAAGGCATTATGGGCCTTATTCAGATCTGGGCGGATGGACAACTCCGGCACAAACGTGACGGGTATCCCGGCCACAGTATTACGATCTCCATAGGATTTAATGGGATCGTAATATCAGTCACATTTGTGATGGCGTATTCCCCTCCGCCAAGTTCTAAATCAGCCCTCAGTTCCTAATTTAGATTTCGGGGGACGGGTTACACCATCACAATGATGACAGATATCCCGTCCACCGAAATATCAATCCCATAGGATATTATGGGATTTATATTTCAGCCGTCGGGATATCCGTCACCGTTGTGACGGAGTAACCCGTTTACCGAAATCTAAAACAGGCCCTAAGTCTTGTAATAGCCAGCTCTGTATCAAGATACCATTTATATCTATAAGCTGTTTCTGCTTATGAGTATTGGTAAAGCCTAGGGTTTCTATAGAATGTGGCAGCCCTCGAGTCTATGATCATTCTATGAGTTATTCCATGGCACACAACTAGATCGCAAAGGTTTGCACTTCATTGGCTTGTCGCATGTGTGTTTCTGACTCTTCTGTGTGGCCTCTTCCCCCTATTCAGCATTTGTATTTCTTGAATCCAGCTCCTCAATCCAGGATTTTTTAAAAATGTATTTAATGTCTTTGTAAAGCGCTGCAAGCCATGAAGGAAGCCTCGGAGTGCTTTTACTTTTAGGGACAAGAATAAAGGTAGGTCTATATGCCTACTGGGACCATAATCCTAAACCACAAGAATTCATACCAATGGTAAGGAGAGGGTAAAGCCTTAGAAGGGGAAAGTCATAAGTGACTGTGAGAAAGGACCCTTTGTGCTTGGTCACCCCCGTTTTGTTTGAATTTGATTCCTGGATTTTAGCCTCTGCACACAGGGACACTGCTGTCCATTGCCCAGTGTATGCGCTCTGACTCCTAAAACATGTAGAAATTGACTAATCCTTGATTGGCATATTTAACATTGTTATAAGGCCATAGTATATGGTACAGAAATACACCAACAGCATAAAACATTAATATATTATGTGGACTTCTGTATCTATTCACTAGTGTGGCAAAGGTAAACAAGGCTTCAGTTGTAGCCTGACTGCTGCAGTGTAAAACCTGCAGTGTGACCTGTTAAAATAATCCTGTTTGATTTGTTAAAAATCCCTTTTAAATATTAGTAAGTCGCCCCATGTGAATAATATTATGACACGTTTCCTAAAAGTTAAGTCTGTTTGTTCTCTGCCATAGCTACCTTGGGGTGAGCTCAGGTTTAAATTACTGAAATCTTTGACTGGACCTAACATGATAGTGGCTTTGGGGCATATTTATAAGTGGGGTTGCGTCGCACTTGCACCACGCAAAGTGATGCATGCATGACGCAAACCCAAAATGTGATTTATAAAGCCAAGCAAGGCCACCTTGCGTGGCCCTGAGTTGCTTCATAAATTCAGAGTAACTCAGCGCAGGGCAAATTGCTGTGTTGCGTTACTCTGCGCCAGGGAGGCATTTCATGGGTGCTGCATGGGAATTCCTACGCAACATCCATGGATTTTGGCGCATTCCCAGATTTACCAAAAGTGGTAGACCTGGAAATGTGCCAAAAAGCTACGTCTTCCCAGATGAGGCGTAACGAGGAGAAATATTTTTATTTCTCCTTGTGTTTCCTCTTTCTACGTGTGCTGCATTCACCAAAAGAGGAAAATGCCTTAGAGGATTCTTTTTTGCAGGATGTTGCCCCTTCCTGAACAAAAGCAATCCTCCTTACAATGCAGGAAACCTTGCACCATGGTGCAAGGTTGCCTGCGTTGGCACTAGGCAGCTAAAATGGCACAAGTGCAGGGACAAAGACAGGAATGCGCTGTATTCTTTTAAATATGGTGCATTCCTGCCCTTTCCCTGTCATGCAGTGCAGCACAGCAAGGTGACACGCTGCGTTGCGTGATTTTGCCATAAATATGGCCCTTTATTACTTCTGGCAGACAACCAGCTACCCCAATTAATAAACCACTTTCTCACCGTGACCCTCATTTTAGATGTCTAACCAGTTCAGCTCATACAAAGGTGGAGGCAGCAGAAGATATCAGCTACTTGCTTGTTTGAATCAGTTTTCTGAATCTGCTGAGGTTGAGTTTAAGTTTTAGATTCTTTGGGAGGGAGTTCCCTAGGGATAATTTGTGCATTTGAAGAGGCTTGCGTCCAACATGTTATAAGAGTACAATTGAATGCATTAGCAATGCATGTGTTGCTTTTAGC
Source organism: Calotriton arnoldi (assembly GCA_963921515.1). Lineage (NCBI taxonomy): Eukaryota > Metazoa > Chordata > Amphibia > Caudata > Salamandridae > Calotriton > Calotriton arnoldi. Next base: position 243,714 of record CAWUFW010017038.1, on the reverse strand, counting down.
AGTAAACTGGCAGCATATGTTAACCCTTTCCATGCGTCCGTCGGCCAACGGCCGTTGCGAGCACTACCTCCGTAGTGCTGCGCACGTCCGTTGGCCGACGCGGCCCTGCCCACTCAATCAAACCGCCGCACCGCGGCGGAATTGCCGCCGCGGTTAAGCAGTTAAAGTCTGCAAAGGAAGTACATAACACAACAGAACACCCTACCACAACATAACAGCACAATATAAACATAGAAAGAAATATGAACAGGGCAATGCAGCAGAGCAACATACCCTAATAACACAATACTGACAGACAAGCACAGCACAACAGTTCATAAACTAATACAACACATTGAAAACACAACAACATACAAAACAATAACAAAACAAAAACAACAAAACTTGTATTACTGAGATGTGCTTTATGTTGTTATTGTGTTGCATTGTTGTACTTTGTTGGTTTGTTTATTTTTATGCATTTTTAGTGTGAAGTGCCTTCATTGTTGTATTGCTGTGTGCTATAAGACTGTTATGCCTTGTCCCCTGGCTCCGATTCATGAGAGATAAACTCCATGAGATAGGTTTGGGGCACTACAATGAAATCCTGCTAGTATCCACACAAATGCGAAAGTCATTATAAAAGAGGCGTATTATTTTAGGGTAACCGAGCGCCGCTCGCACAGTGAGGTGTCAGGCCTCTCACGTCTGTTCCCTGCACAACAGCAATTTTATTTAACTTTTACTACCAATGCCCAGACCCGATTTCTTTTAACCAGATTTTGTTTACGCACTTTGCATTTTTTAGTGGCATTCCCAAAACAATCAGGTTGGGTCGACAAACTCACACCTTGCCCGTGTGATAATTTGGCAGCTCAGAGCACCCTGCACTTTATGTTGTTCTGCCCCCTTTATAAAGAGCCGAGGGGAAAATTTCTAGCCCCACTTTTGAGGGAAACCTGGCCTTGTACTTATATTGAAGGTTATAATGTCTTGCACTCTTTGGCTACCCTTGATATTTGTACTGCTGTGACTAAACTTATTAAAGTTGCAATGGCCATTAGAAAACGTTATGAGTCACAATAGAAGATCGCGAACGTTGCAACTTTTTAAATAACAATTTTTATATATCAATGAAACTTTAGGATTGACGATGTAGTCTGTCGCACAGAGTATTTGGCACTAAGATTTATATCCCTCTTTTAACTGCTTGAATGCTTTGAAACGCTTGTTTTTATTGATTTTATTTATGCTGTTGCACAAATATGCTAGGAAAATTTTAAAGTGTAATGTATGTTTGTTAAACTTTCATGGTCTTTGAAGCCGAAAAAAGTTATTTTGAACTTGAACTTGACTGTTATGCTATTGTGGCATTGTGTTACTGTTTTGAAGTGTTTTTGGTGCTGTTGTTATGCTGCTGTGTCATTGTATCTGAGCTGTAGTACATCTGCTGAGATATGCAGAACTTTTCTTGAGACATATTACCAAATTCACAAATTTGCTATCCTAATACTCTAGTATTAAGAAAGGAAATTTGGGGATAGTGACAACTCCCTGCTTCGTGGTCTCCCAGACTTCACACTGCCCCAAGGGCATCCTATTGACCACAGTAGGCCTTTTAAAGGGCTTGAAAAAATATGTTCATATCTCTCCCAATCTGTTGGAACTCCTCTTCTCCCGTTGTTAGTACACATCATTTTGAAAAACAGCTGCATCTACAAAGTCATCATGTACAGTTGCCAAGCTCACCACCTCAAGTGGCTCTCACTACAATGCAGCCTGGACACTATTGGAATGAAGGTGAAGAATTATAATAAAGATTACAAAACAAGACAGCAGTTCTTTTCCATTAATGCACCCCTAATCTGGAACAGCAGACCCTATACACCAGGAGGTTCCCAATCCTGCTCCAATTGAGGAAAGAACTAACGACACACTTCTTTAAAGAACACAGCAGCATGACACAATAACAGTCCACCTCCTCTCAGACTCGGAACCCAACTATCCTTAAATTACTTGGTGAATGAATCCTTGCCCTTGGCCCTGCAAAATGCTATGCTGTCATTTAACATTTTTGGGCCAGAAGTCTAAGTTTAGACCTAAAGTCTAACTTTAGACCTGAAATCTAAGTTTAGACCTGACGTCTAAGTATAAACGTAAAGTCTAAGGGCTCGATTCACAAAGGTAAATTTTGACCAATAGTCTAAGTTTAGACCTGAAGTCTAAGTTTAAACGTAAAGTCTAAGGGCCCAATTCACAAAGGTAAATTTAGACCAATAGTCTAAGTTTAGACCTGAAGTTTAAGTTTAGACCTAAAGTCTAACTTTACTAGAAGTAAAGTTAGACTTTTGGTCTAAGTTTAGACCATAAGTCTAATTTAGACCAAAAGTCTAACTTTGCTCCTAGCAAAGTTATACTTTAGGTCTAAAGTTAGACTTTAGGTTCAAACTTAGACTTCAGGTCTAAACTTAGACTTTTGGTCTAAGTTTACCTTTGTTATTCGGGACCTAAGTTTAGACCTAAAGTCTAACTTTAGACCTGAAGTCTAAGTTTAGACCTAAAGTCTAAGCTTAGATCTAAAATCTAAGTTAGACTTCCGGTCTAAAGTTAGACTTCAAGTCTAAACTTAGACTTCAAGTCTAAAGTTAGACTTCAGGACTCATCTAAGGGCCTGATTCACAATAGCAATCTGAGACAAAAGTCAAATTTTACGACTTTTTGTATTCACAGAGGTCATTTACGAGTCTTATCTTTACGTCCGCAGTTGGGCCGGAATCTCCGCATTCGGGCCATACTCTCCGCACCTGGGCCGTACTCTCCGGCTCCAGCCATATTTTTCAGCTTGGGGCGGATGATGTGTAATCAATGGGCCTGAATACAATTTTTTACAAAAAGGAACATTAGGAACGTGTGTTAAATGGTAGAGGAGGTCATGAAAATCAGTTTGGGCAGGAAAAAGGGTATAGAAGGACACTATATCATATCCCAGAAAAGTTTGCTGCTTTGCATCATGGTACATGCAGTCCATGATTTGCGCTGTAATTTCTGTACTGCAGTGCATGCCTCTCTTCACTTCACCATCCGTTTGCAAATATAGCACTTTTCTCTACTTCCTCTCTCCTCACTCCATTTCTCTTTAGTGTCAAATTTCTCTACTCTTTACTGCCCCATCTTCTTACAGTCCATGCATCTTTTAACTGCCACTGCTCACTACATCATCTGCAACACTTCCCTGTCCCATCTCTCCAAAGCTCCTTCTTCCCATCAGTGGCATATCTCTCCACAACCCAAGCATTGCTTCAAGTCCCCATAATTTCTCCACAGCCCCTGCATATTAACATTGTCATATCTCTCAACAGCCTCTGCATCTCATCATTCTCCCATCTCTTTTCAGCCCCAGCATCTGTCCACTGTCCCATCTATACATAGTCTTAGAATCTCTTCAGCACCTCATCTTTCTACATGTCCTGTCTCTCTTCACTGTCACATCTGTTTTCAATCTTCATATTATCATATTATTTCACAGAGGTAAAGGGAAAGCATGATTTGCCCAAGATCAGCAGATTTTTAAAATAGGAGATGCGGTGCTTCTTTAACCACAGGGTATAATTTTACTATTATATTACATTTTAGTGACGAGACTAGGCACTGAACCTTTCCCCGGTGATGTTAAGTCCAGTTTTATTTTTTAACCACACATTTACTGTCAGTTTTTAGATTGATTCTACATAGTCCCAATCATGTCAAAGAAGAACAGAGGAATAATTCCAAATGGGATCGCCCAAGAGCACCCAATTGGGCCAAATAGGGGCACTGGAATTAGAAACAATGTTGCCAGGTTCCACAGTTTCCAGTTAACCCACTAGACCACAACTGGGGTGGCAGACCAAGGGACTACCCTCCCAGGGAACAATTACTATGTTGTGGGCTACAGGATGCCCCTCCCCTGAGGCGCAGAAAGGGGGGCATACCGTGTGTGGTGGAGACCATTACAGATGTATGGTGGTGGGGTGTCTCTGGTCTATTCATTGATATCCAGCCTAGATGGCACTTTGGCACACAGTGACATCAGATGTTTGTTGTTTAGTGGGAGGACTGCGAATCGAGTAGCACATTTTTGGGGTATCATTCTATATTGCCCACTAATAAATCAGGCCATCTGAAAATATGTGAGCTGGTCTGAAATTGAGCTTGTTGTGTTTACTATTAATATTGTGTTTCACTTCTAAATCCTATACCACCTTCTGTAGTAAGCCATGACTGCTTGCTAAGGCCATTTTTGGGAGAACAGTTTACAAAACAATTCTGTTATACAAATGGAATCAAATAGTCTTACTCCCTGAAACACCAATGGTACATATTAATATTCAACCCTCAAAGCCTCGCCACACAGAGGACAGCTCTCAGAACCGACGCCGGACATGCGAAGCCTCGCGAAACCTCACCGCACAGCCTCTCGGTACCTACGCCAGACAACGCAAAGCCTCGCTGCGCAGACTGCGCCCCAGGATTCAAGGTACTGTGCTCAGAGGGCCGAAGTTTGGCCCTGTAGCCGGCCCATGCTCTGCCGCGGTCAGCCTTAATTTTGGACTTGCACCGGTCCCTCGTGACCTGAAGTAACCTTTTAAGCGCTACCTGCTTCTAAGTGCTTTATTGCATTTATTTCTTCAACAGTCAATATCTCGACTTCTACTTGATGGATTATGATCGCTTTGGTCTTGTTTTACTCAGATAAATATTCTCTATTTTTTTTAAACTGTTGGTGAGTCTTTTTGTGGTGTATTTACTGTGTTGTTCTATGAGTTACTGCACAAATACCTTACACATTACCTTCTAAGTTAAGCTTGCCTGCTCTGTGCCAAGCTACCAGGGGGTGAGCACAGGATAATTTGGGATTGTGTTGTGACTTACCCTGACTAGGATTGTGGTCCCTACTTGGACAAGGTGCATACCTCTGCTAACTGGAGACCCAATTTCTAAATCATGACATCTAATCTCAGCTTTACCACTCCACGTAAATAAGTCAGAAAGAAGCATTGTAGTCTAAGAATGGACATGTGCCACAATATACTGACAGTCCCTGGGAAGGGTAGTCCCTTGGACTAACCATCACACTCACAGTTACCCCAGTTGTTGTGTAGTGAGCCAGCTAGAAACTGTGTAACTGGGAGGCATGGTTTTTAATACTGGCCTCACCATTTGGCCAAATTGTGTGCCCTTGGGTCTTATTTCCCTCCTACGTTTCAGGCAAGATTGGGAGTATTTAAAATCAGTGTAAAAGTTGCTAGTAAGTATTTTGTTAAAGCAAAGACCAGACCGGATATTTACCTGATGAAGAGGGAACAGTGCCCAGGCATATGGTATATTCACCTAAATGGAATAGAGGGCTAACACTGTAAGGCTTTTGGAGCAAGTAGCAGTTTTCTGCAGTCTCAGGTGTGCTACTTTATCAAACTGTGGGCCATATTATCAAGAACGGCGCAAACATTATCGCCGCTTTGGCGGCAGGAAACTGCCGCTAAAGCGGCGATAAGGGGCTTGATAATATGCCCTATAGAATTCCAATAGAAGCCCAGGTTCTGTTGTCAAGGACATCAAACCTGGGCTTCTATTGGAATTCTTTAGAGCATATTATCAAGCCCCTTATCGCCGCTTTAGCTGCAGTTTCCTGCCGCTAAAGCGGTGATAATGTTTGCGCCGTTTTTGATAATATGGCCCTGTGTGTTCTTGGGCAAATCGTACTCTCCCTCTACTTTTATCCATCAGTTTGACCGTATGTGAGCACTTTAAAACAGGCTTAATGGAAGAAAGAAACATCAATGACATATTCTCAGCATTAGATCCCCGCATGGCTTTAATTTACAAATTCAGGGCTGTTTAATGGCAGGTGTATTTATTTGCATGCATTTATAACTATAGTTAAACATGCTTTTGAAGTTGCTCTGTTGAAGCCCCCTCCAGTGCTGCAGCTCCCTTCCCTCAGCCACTGTCAGGTACCTCTTTTAAAGGACAGAATGTATGAAAATTGGCGTCATTTAGGGCCTCTATGCAGGAAGGGACTGGCCATAGCGGGCACAGTGCGTTTTCCCAGGAGGCTGGAAGGGTGGGGGCCGGTTTTGCAGCTGTGGGGGCCATTTTTATAACTGGGGGTCAGTTTTGCAGCGTTGCTGCAATATAAGCTCCCAGTAACAAAAGCAGCAGTGCTTCCCACCTGCAACCCCCCCCCCCGCCCCTCTCCTCCAGGAGGTGGGGGGGGGGGGCGGCTGGTCTGTCAAAATTACCAGGGCTGCTTTGGGCTCCCTGTCCGGCCCTGCCTCCATGAGGGCAGCAGGGCAGACGTCATTACATCTGGGAAAATTTGCAAAATGCAAGACATTTGGCCACTATATTGGCACTCTGTGGTTGGGGGCAGTCAAGCGGTGCCATGAAGATTGCAGGGGGACACGGGTCCCTCCGTCTCCCCCCCACCAAAGATGCTACTAGCAGGCTAGAAGTCTCTCAAAAAAAGTCCCAGCTCCTAGCAGTTCAACTACAGTTTGCGAGGGATGTTCAGTATTTATTCGAAATGTACTTTTTGAAAATGCATCTGTTCGAACGTAACATTCCTTTTAGTTTTGCTTGGAAAATTTAGCATGCACCACTGAAATGCATTGCATCGAGTGGTACTTAAAATGTCATGTTTTATCTACTCAAAGAAATAAGGCCAAACATGTATGTACCAGATCAGCACCACCTAAAATGAAATTAATCTAGATACCTAAATAAAGCGAAATTCAAACATTTTGGTTTTAAACAGTCAAGTCATCCATTACTGCTCTGCTCAGTTCAAAGCAGTAACTTTGATGAGTGACACCTCACCTAAGCCTAAATCAACAAAAGTCAGGGCAAGTTTCCATCTCACAAAAACACAAAGAAATGAATACCAGGGAGATCGTATCAGTGATCAAGTATTACAAAAGATTACTAAAACGAGGAGACCAAGCGTGCATCTCTGTTTTGCTGCCAAAAACATAGAGAATTGAAGAAATAATGTAAAGAAAATACATCCAGTAAAAATGCAGCTGCGGTTTCACTGAAGGTAATATAAATATTATTAAAATATACATGATTTTTAAAACAAACTTTAAGCAACTGCATTGTACTTTTTTTTTCAAAGATGTTTTAGAAGTGTTAATTTCAAAGTAGCGAGGTAGAGATTCAATGCACTGAGATTAGAACTTCTTCTTGGCACCATGTCTGTCTGCAGCCTTTCTATTAGGAATTCCATCTGCTCCTTGACTGAGTCACTCATACAGTCAATAGCACTTAGGGTTTTGCATTATTAAGAAGTTATTGCCTGCATCGGCCTTCTACCATTTAATGTTTTATCCATCTTATCATTTGACCTTGGAATATAGCCTGTACTTCTCACTTGTCCTTAAAATTGACTATTATACATCACACTGGTTTTATGTTGCAGCTACTGCAGGAAATATCTCTAGTTCCCTGTTATGTTGTAGAAATTTGGGGCACAAAAAGAACCTTTCTCTCCTAAAACTTGATCCTCCCTAAATAGCTGTAAGTTAGAACTGCAACAGTGATTTTTGTTGCTACAGGGGGAGCAATGTGCAGATATTTAAAAGGAAAGGAAATACCATGGCTGGCAAAGAAGAATTTACTCCGAATTAACTTAATTTGGATCATAAAAATGTACACATAAGAGATATATAGAAATGGTCCCTTGAGTGTAGACAGATGGCTATTGGCGGCCAGCATGGATCTGGGGCGGGGGGGGGGGGCGAGGGGGTAAGGAGGTATAATTGTAAAAAAAAGAAAAATTCACTTACCTCCTCGGCGCTCTGCCCCACATGGTCTCTCCTTCACCGAACAGGAAGCAGCAAGGCTCCCCTGAGCCAATCACAACACTAAACCAATCACAACGCTGCAATACAGCACTGTGATTCGGCGCTCAGACGGGGACTGGTGGCCTAGGCATATTCTCAATGCAGGCTGTAATGCAGCCTGAATGGACAACATGCTAAAGTGTGCATGACTGTTTGGCCGCCCGAGAGGGCCAGTCAAAGCATCATGTGCATTTTAGTGAGCCCACCACTCCTCCCCTGCTCTGTCAGCAGAGCAGCCCCGTCCTCATGTTGCCACAGCAGGGAAGAACAAGATGATAATAACATTGTGTTATTAACATTTAATTTTTTCCTTTCTTTTACTGCTGCACAGCAGCAGTGGGGCAATGCTCCTCCGCCTTAGCGGAGGAGCCGCCACTTTTTGTACATTCATGTCATTTATTTGGAGGTACAAATGCCCTATTTGTATAGGACATTTAATGATGATGGATAGCATATGAATATGAAGCCACGCAGGATACATGCAGAAATGAGGCTTGAATGCAAGAATGAAAATATATATATATAAGCCATACATTTTCTCATTATTGCCATTTTATGAGAGGTGTGAGGGTTTTTAAAATGGTTGCTGTATGGAAAATAGGCTCAGGGTTTCTGTTAGTGTTAAGGTTAAGTGTTAGAGTTATGGATAAGCTTGCAGGTTTGATTTGGTTTAGGCTTGAGTTAGAATAATGATAAGGATTAGGGTTAGTGACAGAGTCTTACACCATCCTGGACAGAGTCCAGGATGGTGAAAGACTTAGGGTTAAGCTTTGAGTCCCTGTCAGGATCAGGAGCAGGGGGGAGAACGAAATTCAATTTACCTATAAGGAATTCCTTTTAACAGTGCATATTATGTTAAGTACATTTATACAGCTCGTTCTTCACTGAGGGTAGCCCATAGATAATTTCTTTACAAATATCGCATCGATCTGGATTGCATCAACACAATTTATAAACCGGTATATCTACCTCTCATAACACTATGACCACATTTCACCCATCAATGTTGTCCACAGAAATTAGCACAGAAATTTCACAGAAAGATGCCTTGTACAAGCGGTCATCCTTTATTGTGCTGCAGTCCTATTTGCAAGTCCAACCTACACTAGCTCCTTTGAACACATTCAGCCTTCTTTAGTACGTCCCATCCCTCTAAGCCTTTGTGCAAAGCGATAACGTAAAGTCTTTGGCACTATCTTCCACAACTTCTAGTTACCAAAGTATGTAAAATGTCTCTAGTCACTAATCGGGGGTGGACACAGGAAGATAATCCCTAGTCCACCATACATCACAGTAGAGCAGCTTACTGCAGAACTTGCACCCTAGTCTGCTGCACAGGCTTGCCTTTTGTTAGTGAGCCTCACGCTGTCTAGCAGCCTCACCTGTCTTTTTGGAACAGTTTTCTGGACCACCTCCTCTCTAGGGCTGGGCGTAATTTTCGTTATGGCAGAGTAATTTGGCATAATCTCTGGGTTAGACCTGGCATCTTTTGGCGCTATCTCCCCTAGCCTTTTTGGCTTCCAACCTCATTTTTGGACCTTGTTTTACTGGCTTAGGACTTTGAGTGTGTTTGACACTGCCATTCAGTGCCAAAGCGCTGTGCTTATCATATGCATACTGGTGAGTGGTGTATCCATGATTGGCTGATTCAAGTTAACTGTAAGTCCCTTGTCTATGGGGTAAGACATACCCACGGCATGTACCTTGAATGTTCCTCCATGGGCCTGCAGCACTGGTTGTGCCCTCCGCGGAGGTAGCTCATTGATCGTGCCACAGGTTTGCCCTGGTGGGGCCTGTGTGCGCAGACTACTGTTACTTGACTTGGCACTTAAAAAGCTATGTGGCAAGTCTCTGCATGTCTCATGCTATACCGGAGTTCTCCCTGGGGACAGGGTGCGGTGTTGGGAAGAGGTAGGGCATGTGTTTGCATTACATGCAAGGGTCATGAATGGCACCGGCTGGTGTGGTAGGTACGACGGGGACTGCTTCTCATGACGGAAGGTAAGTAAAGGCTATTGAGCAGTATTTCCTACTTGCAGAATAGTAGCAGTATAGTGTTTGATATCGATGAGTTCGTAATGGCGAATCCTCTCTGGTAGTGCGAGTGGATTCGACATTACTGAGGTGGAAATGTCACTTTGGGAAAGTGGATCAGAATAAGGTAAACATGCCTACAAGGGATTTTATTACAGAAAATCTTGTTGATTCAAAGAACTATATCTGTGAAGCCCTAATTAGTGACTTCAAGGAAACAAATTAACAAAATCAATGATATTCATCTTGAACGAGTGTATCAACAAAGAAAAGCAAACCGGGTGTATAATGTTTTTTAAAAATACAAATTTATATGAAAAAATCCGTTATAAATAAGGGTACAAAATGCAAATCTCATAAATACAAAAGTGACTGAGATATATTGTTTATACAGCAACTAATTTCTCATAGACACTCTTGTTGTAACCCATTTCAAACATTTTCAATAAGGAGAACATCATTGAATAAACAATGAACATTTCCAGAGAGTTTCTTTATACATGAAAATGGGTGGAATTGTTGACGTTTCAGTCTTGTTTCGTGCTTTCATCTATAAGACCCCTATGTCAAACGAATAATCCAATGAATTGTGTGTGTCAAACAAGTACTATCAATAAAAAAGAGATATACACCTGTGGGAAAAAAAGGAAGAAAAAGGAGAAAGATGTGTCACCGGAATAAATCCAAGAAGACCAGAAGTGTAATTAAAGAGATAAGAGAGTAATGAACTTTAGGACAGTTTCTTGCCCTGGACATTAGACTGAAAAAGATATTCACCAACCTTAGTGCAGAAGTGAAAAAATGTGATCCAGGGCAATTATTTACACTGTATGTAGGGGTAAAGTAGCTGAATCTAAGAAAAAATTAATTATACGGACTTACTGGATCAATAAATGAACACAATCTGATAATGATTCACAGAAATGGAGCGACTTCCTTAAATCAGTGGAAACAAACCAAATGAACTCGCAGTGAATAGCTATAGCTCAAAGACTCAATGGTCTTTATTGATGGAGTATATATCAAACTTATAGGAACTAGAGACAATGGACTTCTTAACCAACAACAAAATGTCTCTTGCTGGTAGTTGTGGAGACACACTATAAATGTCTATCCTTAAAAACCCATTGACCTCATTGATAATTGGGCAAGGGACCCCTGCTTTCCAGAATTCTTAGATTAACAATAGGTACTAACAAGTGTTTTAGATTGAGACTACCTGATTTAAGTAGAATAAAAATCTTTACCTACTACAGATCATTTATGATGGTTGGAGAGCAAGTCATAATACTTGGATCTTGTGATAGAAATTCTTAACTAGATACCAATGACATTACTCAGAGTCATTCCAAGAATGAAGCTCAGTAACATATGAGGCATTTTAACTTCTCTAAACTACTGTTACAAAATCACACGTAAGTGTGAATGAAGTAATTTAACAATACGCTTTAATCTTATAGCATAAAGAAGGTGGTGAGACATAGTGTCCGTTATGGTAAGTTAACTTACCTAAACTGATATTAAGGCGGTGCTCGCCACAGTTACTTCACAAGAGAAGGTTGTGACACACCCCCTGTTTAGGGTCCTACGGGTGGTGTCACGGCGAGTACCAAAATCAATCTGAGCGGCAAAGTAAAATGATTTAAAAAAAGGATTCCGAATTGCACATTTTATTTGTGTGCAGCCTCAACAACTAGCTGATCGGTACTTACTTAATCACACTTGTTACGTCGCCGCATCGGGATACCGTCACGGATCGGGTCTTGATTGCGGGCACCGTAACTCGGAAGCACATTTATGCTTCCGGGTCTAACTGACATCACCTCGTACGTGCTTGGTGGTTTACGGTGAAAGCGGTGGCCATCTTCAGATGGCAAAGGGCTAAACATTCAATGTCCTTCCTCTAAGTTCGAGATGTGTCAAGAGACTCACATATTTACAGAATTCAAAAAGAATTCAAGGAAAATTACACACTATGGGGGATATTCACAAGAACGTGTGCTAAACATCTCCAAAAAATGTTAACGCAACTTTACATATCGCAGTCTATCTCGGGAAAATAACCCCGTGTTATCGTGGAATTCACAACACCATGCGATAGTCTCCCGAAAACGCGGACAATGTCCGCGATACAACAACCGCGACGGTGATAAAAACCCAAACCCCAACGCAAAAAAACATGCAATGGGCCAAACCGCGATAAGGAAATCAGCGATAAGCAGCGCCAGGCCTGCAATACACACACGGCAGGTGGGATAATCACTACAAAAGTAGAAAAAACACACAAACACAAAATAACCAACACCGAAGCACCATGGAGGCAGCCGGAGCAGGCGCAGAGGACGAGCGGAACCCCACATGCACCCCGGACGACCAGCCTGGGACCTCGGGGACAGGGAAGGGTAAGGACAAGAAGAAGAGGAAGAGGCGGTTCGGTCCGCAGGAGAATAGGATCCTGGTCACGGAGGTGATGGAACACCATCAAGAACTGTTCGTCACCTCCAACGTGTCATTGGGCACCAAAAATGGAATATGGCGGTCCATCAGGGACAAGGTGAATGCCGTCGGAGAGCACAAAAGGTCAATGGACGAGGTCAAGAGGCGATGGATTGACATCAAGCGCAAAACCAAGGAGAAACTCGCAGGCAACCAGAAGGCAGCAATGCAGACTGGAGGTGGGAGCCCAGCGTCACAGCTGGAGCTGGATGACATGGAGGAGCTGGTGTCGACAGTCATCAGTGTGGAGTCTGTGGCAGGAGTTGGGGGAGCGGACACTGCTCGACACGACACAACACAACAGCAACAGGGTGAGTAACCACCAGGTACTGGGGGGACGGGGGAGATGGCCACAATGGCACACATGCACAATCAAGCAGAGCACAGTGCACACCCACAATGACCCTGGATCATGGCCCTGATCTACAGACTGACACAATGTACATTGCCATGCTGTCTGAATGTGAACATGTACCATGCGGCTACATACATGTGGACACATTGTAATTCAGCATCTCCCCTTCACATTGCAGGGGCACCGTCAACACCTCCTGCAGAGCAGTCCCAGCCACTCTTCACTGATGATGAGGAGGACACCACCAGCATCGACACCCAAGCCCTCCAAGACATCATTGACATCATCCGCAACTCACCTACAGGATCAGGGCAGCCCAGCTGCATCGAGGAGACCCCACCCACTCAACAAACCACCCAGCAGGAGGCACCCACAACCCCGGCTGTCTCCCAAGACCCCCCCGAACAACACATGGCCTTCCAACGCCGTGTGTTGGAGGGCCAGAAGGAGATGGCTGAGCAGGTGCGGGTGGGGTTCAACCTCATGGCTACCAAACTTGATGCCATCCATGGGTGTCTAAGTCCCATCAGGGACCACCTCCAGTCCCTAACGGACACCCACAGGCCACTCCATGGTCTCCAACGAGCCCTGGCTGACATCGCTGGAGTCATGACTCGGAGACAAGAACACCTGTCCGCTCAGAGTGGCTCCAGCAATCTCAGTTGTGAGCTGGCACACATGCGGAGGCTCATGGAGGACATGGTGCGGATGGAGGCGGAAAAGATGGCAGCCACCGCTGCACATCAGCAAAATGTAGCTGGGACCTACCATGCCCTGCATATCCTCATCATGGCATTGCTGCCACAAGGCGTGGCGCAGATGAATACTGCTGCTCCTACACCATCCACATCTCTGCCCCCTGGTGTGTCAGTGCCTCACAGTGCGGCAGGCATTTCCACTCCGGCACCTGATGTGTCACTGCCACACAGTGCGGCCGACAATCCCCCTCCGGCCCTTGATGTGTCAGTGGCACACAGTGCCGCAGCTGGAACTGCACCACCCACAGGTGGGGCAGAGCACACATCCGAGGACGAGGACGTGGATGGGATTGAGATCAGAAGGAGGCACTAGCATTCATGTCCGCCACCTGGCCTGTTGCTGCTTGGTGCCACACATGGCCCCATGACCTTCCACTGACCCCCGATACACTCTGCTGCACTCACCTTGGACTGCGACATGGACTACCATATCCTGTTTGGTGACCAATGACACAGCGACCAGACTGCGGTATGTACCCTTCCTCTTCCGCTGTACTTGTCATTCCCCGATGGACTCTGGCTGGCCCTCCACGTGCCCATATTGTGAAGTGGGGTTGGCATGGCCCTGTACTGCTCCAGCTGCAAAACTCCACTGGATGTGCATTAAACATTCAGAAACGCACTGCTGTGTCATGTCTTTCATCATTCATGTATGAATGTGTGGATGAATGTAGGGTCAGTGATTCCCCCTAACGACAATGATGCTCATCTAGTGGGATTCCAGTCACAGTGTGCTACATTGCCGATTGCGTTCCGGGTGCCGTAGACACTACAACAGGGACACACGCATTAGTCACTTCCTTGTCCGGACATGGACTGAACCACGCCCAGAGCCCCCGAGTCATTGTTGCAAGCCCTGCACTGGTCCGGCGTACGCCAGGCCAGACCACTCCGCTTACGCTCCGAGGGGGGGGCCACATAGCTACATGTCGCAGGTTTACACGCTAGTGGTCTGCAGGTCACTGGTCTAGTTGTCAGCATGTCACGGCCACTCCCTGAGGGCAGGTTTGCACACACACCACACCCATCCGGCACAGGCGTCACAGGCCATGTGACCCCACCAATATAAGGGGCCGACAACGTCACATTCCCCACTGCCGGTGGGGACTGGATGACGGACGTTCCACGATTCTCAATCATAAAGGGCCCATGAGTTGTTGCGCACAGGGTTAGTGGCACCCGAAGCCATGCGGCCGTCACGGGCCTACCACCACGTGGCGCTGACTGGGGTTGCACACGGTTAGTGGCACCGAAATTGCTGAGCGGGTGTGCAGCCTGCGATGATGACGTGTGCACTGATGTGGTCTCTGCCATTGATGCCTCAGGACTCAGCGCCATGTGTGGGACCTGCTGGGCCGCGGTGCGGGTCCGCATGATGTGGAGCATGACATGGTGGTGGGACCGGGGCCTGGAGCTTGCACGTGGTGTGCCCACTGGTGGACACACCGTTGGCGGCAGGTGAGCAGTGGGGCCTGGGTGCGCAAGTGCAGACAGCCAGCGCTGGCCGGCAGGAGGGGGTAAGGTGCGGCTGCATGTGTGCGCAGGATGGACAGGTGTTGTTGCCTTGTGCAGTGAGATGGACTCTGCCATGATTGACTCTGGCCTCGATTACAGATTGCAGACCTGGTGGCTTGCAGTGTATACCGGCACGTGGTTGGAGACACACCAGTGGCAGCAGGTGAGCAGTGGTGCCTGGGTGCGCGGGGGCGGCAGTGTCCCTCCCTCTCTCTCTCTCTCTCCCTTCCTTTCCTTCCTTCTCTCTCTCTCTCTCTCCCTTCCTTTCCTTTTCTCTCTCTCTCTCTCCCTTCCTTTCCTTCTCTCTCTCTCCCTTCCTTTCCTTCTCTCTCTCTCCCTTCCTTTCCTTCTCTCTCTCTCTCTCTCTCTCTCTCTCCCTTCCTTTCCTTCTCTCTCTTTCTCTCTCTGCCTCTCTTTTCTTCTCTGTTTCTCTGTGTCTCGCTCCTTTGATGTGCGCATGACACACGTTCTGATTTGGTGCTTTTTTTTCCAGGCTGTGACATCAAGGTTGTCCCGGACGGACCCGACAGGAGTCTTCCGTATGGGTGTTTTGTGTTGTATTTGAATAATTTTTGGGTTGTTACTTCAATGATGAGTGATTGTTTCTCGTTCTTCTGACCACACATGTGTGTTTCTTTTTGTCATTGTGCGACATCATGTGCTTTTTGTGGCTCTTGTGTCGTGCACGGTATGTGTTTGTCCAGGGGGAGCGGTCCGGGAGGGGGGCCTGGGGGTGGTGGCGGTGGGTGTTGTGGCCCTCATGGGTCTCCGAGCTGCATGATCATTGTCTCCATGGCATCTGTGGGTCTTCAGATGTGGCTCTTGGCTGGGCTCCCTTTCATGCTGCAGGTAGTCGTCCTGCTTAACACCAGCAAAAGGCAGGTGTTAATTCCCTGCTGCTACCGCGGCTTATCGCCTGTTTTTGGTTCGCATCGCAGATCTGGCAGTTCGTTGTGAAAGTGGTGTAGTGGTGTTTTCGTGTGTTTTTGCACGGGAACGCCTACTCTGCATCTCATTAGGGTGTCACCCGTGGGGGTAAAATTTGCGGCAGTTATCGCGGGAATATTGGCGATGTCTGCAGTTTGCACCCGCTTGTGAATGGGGCGTTAAATCTATCTCCACTTTTGATGCGTTAAGGTGGCGATAACTCGGCGATAAGTCCTTGTGAATATGCCCCAATGTCATAAAAACTCTGTGTTTAGGAGCAGTGACCTCATATAAAATATGGGGTAATTAAGATACCTGGATGTTATTGTATGTCAACAGCTATCTTGAATAGTGCACAAGTTTTAGAACCTCTAACAGAGGGGGAGAATAGATGAGATAAAAAAGACAGATTAGTGCCAAAGCATATTGTAGATCAAGTGCCAAAGGGTGTTCACTAAGGTGTCTAACTATAACAGAAAGCAAAAGACACACAATTGATAGACGGAATGCAGAACAAATCAAAACAGTCACCCCCAGTCAAGAGATCTGGGTTAAATCCATCATTCTTTTGCTCACCATGCCACCCCAGTTTAGACCTGGCCATATGCAAATCAGTCTTAACCCTGTGCCTCATGGGAACAGTCCAGCCCGAACTGCCAAGCCAGGCCCTCCCTGGACCGGAAACAAGCATCCTAGGGCCGGTTTCTGGGTTTCACCCCTCATCAGCCAGGATAGCTTGATTCCAGTGGCACAGTGAGCCCAGGACCCACGTCTGGGCATACCTGGCGCACTTAGGGCGAGAAAGCAAAAGACACACAATTGATGTATGGAATGCAGAACAAATCAAAACATTCACCCCCAATCAAGAGATCTGGGATAAATCGTTCATTCTTTTGCTCACCATGCCACCCCAGTTTAGACCTGGCCATATGCAAATCAGTCTTGACCCTGTGCCTCATGGGAACAGTCCAGCCCGAACTGCCAAGCCAGGTCCTCCCTGGACCGGAAACAAGCATCCTAGGACCGGTTTCGGGGTTTCACCCCTCATCAGCCAGGATAGTTTGATTCCAGTGGCACAGTGAACCCAGGACCCACGTCTGGGCATACCTGGCGCACTTAGGGCGAGAAAGCAAAAGACACACAATTGATGGACGGAATGCAGAACAAATCAAAACATTCACCCCCAGTCAAGAGATCTGTGTTAAATCCATCATTCTTTTGCTCACAATGCCACCCCAGTTTAGACCTGGCCATATGCAAATCAGTCTTGACCCTGTGCCTCATTGGGCGCAGGGTCAAGACTGATTTGCATATGGCTGGGTCCAAACTGGAATGGCATGGTGAGCAAAAAAACGATGGATTTAGGCCCAGATCTCTGTACTGGGGTGAATGTATGACATTGTTCTGCATTCTGTCCATCAATTTTTCTGTTTGCATTTGTCACCCTGAGTGGGACGGGTATGCCCAGACGTGGGTCCCGTGCTCTCCATGCCACTGGAGTCAAGCTATCCTGGCTGATGAGGGCTGAAAGCCCGAAACCGGTCCTAGGATTCTTCTTTCCAGTCCAGGAAGGACCTGGCCTGGCAGTTCGGGCTGGACTGTTCCCATTGGGCGCAGGGTCAAGACTGATTTGCATATGGCTTGGTCCAAACTGGAATGGCATGGTGAGCAAAAAAACATGGATTTAGGCCCAGATCTCCGTACTGGGGTGAATGTATGACATTGTTCTGCATTCTGTCCATCAATGTTTCTGTTTGCATTTGTCACCCTGAGTGGGACGGGTATGCCCAGACGTGGGTCCCGTGCTCTCCATGCCACTGGAGTCAAGCTATCCTGGCTGATGAGGGCTGAAAGCCCGAAACCGGTCCTAGGATGCTTGTTTTCAGTCCAGGGAGGACCTGGCCTGGCAGTTCAGGCTGGACTGTTCCCATTGGGCGCAGGGTCAAGACTGATTTGCATATGGCTGGGTCCAAACTGGATGGCATGGTGAGCAAAAAAACGATGGATTTAGGCCCAGATCTCTGTACTGGGGTGAATGTATGACATTTTTCTGCATTCCATCAATTTTTCTGTTTGCATTTGTCACCCCGAGTGGGACGGGTGTGCCCAGACGTGGGTCCCGTGCTCGCCATGCCACTGGAGTCAAGCTATCCTGGCTGATGAGGGCTGAAAGCCCGAAACCGGTCCGAGGATGCTTGTTTCCAGTCCAGGGAGGACCTGGCCTGGCAGTTCGGGCTGGACTGTTCCCATTGGGCGCAGGGTCAAGACTGATTTGCATATGGCTGGGTCCAAACTGGAATGGCATGGTGAGCAAAAAAACGATGGATTTAGGCCCAGATCTCCGTACTGGGGTGAATGTATGACATTTTTCTGCATTCTGTCCATCAATTTTTCTGTTTGCATTTGTCACCCCGAGTGGGACGGGTGTGCCCAGACGTGGGTCCCGTGCTCTCCATGCCACTGGAGTCAAGCTATCCCGGCTGATGAGGGCTGAAAGCCCGAAACCGGTCCTAGGATGCTTGTTTTCAGTCCAGGGAGGACCTGGCCTGGCAGTTCGGGCTGGACTGTTCCCATTGGGCGCAGGGTCAAGACTGATTTGCATATGGCTGGGTCCAAACTGGAATGGCATGGTGAGCAAAAAAACGATGGATTTAGGCCCAGATCTCTGTACTGGGGTGAATGTATGACATTGTTCTGCATTCTGTCCATCAATTTTTCTGTTTAACTATAACAGAAGACCTTATGTTTTTAGAACAGGTGTTATATCGTAAATGGTTCAATACCTTTATATCTGTTTGTTTTTAAAACAATGTTATACATACAATTGTGAGACAATTCAGATTTTATACAAAATTCTATTGGAAAACCTGATTATCAGATATTCATTGGTAAAATAACAGTAGCTATTGATCAACGGAGATTAGCAAGTCAAATCTACACAAGAGTGGAGGATCAAATAAAGTATGTAATTGTTTAATATATATCCCTCATTTTGTAGATAACGTTCTGAAAAGGTATATCTCTTTTACAATAACATATAATGTCCATGATGTTCGATACAAGTATACCTAAAGCAGCATAGTTCATTATATAGGTCAATTGGACATAATAAATAAATAAATAATAATAATAATAATAATATAATAAATAAGACACTTAAAGCAACATAATTCCATTATATAGGTCAATTGGACCATGACAATATACTTGTGTCATAAAAGGTGTATCTATTTCGTACTGACATATCCAGCAACAGTATTCTAAAGAATAAGCCAGTTGGAAAAATGCTTATAAATAACACATCGATACTGTCAAATAGAGAGTACAGTATATAATATTACATAATAGATACTAATGTTGGCCATTCAACAGCTATATTCAAGCCTCTCATTATGTTATCTGTCCGACAAATCCAGAGATTCTCAAAGTGGCACCAGCAGGGGCAACATGTATCGTTGGCTGGTATAGTTGAGTAACTGATGGGCTGGGTCACAAAGCGTAGTCAAAGGCCTGTGATTGCTTGACCATTGCAACTGTTTGGGGTATGCAATATTGGGGAATGTCATTTTGGATAAATACCTCTGATTAGGGTATGTATGTTCATGCCGTTCTGCTGCTAATGGGAAGGTTCAACAATTGCATATAAGTGTAAAGTCTATATATAATGTGTATTTCGTTTTGATTTCAATGTCTGCGTAAAAAAAAGACCAGTGTTTTATACATACAGTGTGGAGTCTTTTATGGCGTACACAGTGTGTTGCGAGGGTTGTGTTGTGCCAATATTTTACACTTGGGCCCTGAGGATCAACCTGACTGCTCAGTGACAAGCCACCCAAAGGTGAGCACAAGTTACCCGACATGTGTATTGTACTCATCCTATCTGAGACAGTGGTTATGACTGGCTCTGAATCATCAAAGCCAGCTGGAAACCACTGGGTCTAACACTCTGTAATTTCATGTAACAAACTTTACATGTAATGACCAAGATTATGCCATATCACGTAACGAGAATTCCATTCGGTAGAAATCATATCACATGGGTACTCGCAAACATTATCCCAGGGGCCCAAAAACTTGGTATATGGTGTTACTGGGGCGCTGCAGATTGCCGGTTTGGGGGGGGGGCTACATAAGATGGGCAAAGGGGATGTGAAGCATGTACATCTAATTGCTGAATTACGCAATGTAAAATCAGAAAACCTTGGATCAAGCCCAGATTCCCCACTTGACCAAATTGTGCGATCCTAGGCATTTGTTGTATTGCACTTTCTATTCTTTTTTCGTTATCACATATAAGAGGTCGTAGAAATATATGACTTTAGGATGTGTGCTGTAGAAAACCTTCTCTTGTGTTTGATTTAATAAGCTACAATGTTATCCATGTAAAATAGCAACCCAGCCTACCCAGAGGATAAACATAACAACTGCTTACCTCCTAGTTCACTATTGGCATTATTGTAAGGGTGGGGGGACCATGAATGTTTCTAAATTCCTGTTTGCAATATCACTTGAAAAAAGTACTTCTTAATGTGCTGATATATCTGATGTACTAATGTGAAGCACTTCCGCATGTTAAAGAAATACACTTTTAAATTTGGATGACTTTGTCATATTTTTACAGTTTGTTGCAAGAAAATTGAAGGTGTTCCTAAAGTTAAGTGCTAAGTGTTAAGTTAAGTGTTAAAATGCTTGCCCTTTTATATAACACATTTACGAATGTTGACACATTTCTGAATGTAAATGCTGAGTCAAATAAACAGCAGCTGAGTGACCTGAGGGCCGCATGTAAAGGTCAGGAGGGCCTCATGTGGCCTGCAGGCTGTATTTTGAGTATCACTGTCCTAACACAAGAAGCATGGAAACACCACAATCAGCATAAACACAGCCAGCATTTTCTGAACGACTGTCCTTTAATGCGAGCAGTCAATGTATATTTCAGGTTGATTTTTACCCGACCTGACCTCACGGGTAATTTATTGAGTAGAAAACTGTGGTTCTGAATGTGAGTGGAAGATCTTTTAACTCTGGAGCCTAAAAATGAACTTGAACTTACATTCTCGAGATTAATTTTTTAAACTTGCCAACTTCTTTGGGTTATATTTTTAGCGAGGAACACATTTAACCCAACATCTCCAAACACAACTTCAAAGAAGGAATGGAAGCAGTCACCAAGTGGATGAAGAACAGCTGCCTAGAACTAAACACGGACAAAACCGAAGTACTCATCATGGGCCCACACCCCGACGCCTGGAACAACACCTGGTGGCCCCCTGCCCTCGGGAACTCATCCTCCCCCACGGACCACGCACGCAACCTTGGAATCATTTTGGACTCCGAACTCAAAATGGACTGCCAGATCAACGCTGTCACCTCTTCCTGCTACCACTCCCTCCACCTCCTCCGAAAGACCTTCAACTGGATTCCCCTCGAACACAGGAAAACAGTCACCCACAGCCTCATCAGCAGCAGACTGGACTACGGCAATGAACTCTACACTGGAATCCACAAGAACCTCACCCGCAAACTCCAGAAAGTCCAGAACGCCACCGACAGACTAGTCCTCAAACTACTGCGCCACATCAGACAACACCTACGGACACTACACTGGCTCCCCGTCGAGAAGAGAATCACCTTCTAGCTCCTCACCCACGCCCACAAAGCCCTCCACAACGCCGGACCAGCCTAAATGAACCAGCGCCTGTTGTTCCACGCACCCCAAAGATCCCTCCGGTCAGCCTAGCTTTCTCTTGCGGGAACCCAGCATCAAGAAGGCCAGAACAGGAGGACGCTCCTTCTCCTTCGTCGCGGCCAAGGCATGGTACACCCTCCCTCTCCACCTCCGACAGACACCTTCACCCGCCAAGTTCCTGAAGGGACTCAAGACCTTGCTCTTCGACGAAGCACCGTAACATCCTTTAACCGCGCACGCCCCCCCACCCACCCAGCGCCTTGAGACCCTTTCGGGTGAGTAGTGGGCGCTACAAACCTCTGATTGATTGATTGTTGAACACATTTTTTTTTTCAACAGGAGGAAAGTACCAAAGAAACTGAGAGGCTCCTGTACATATAGTAACAGCATCTTCTTCCAGTCCTGAAGACTCCTTCCTCTGCTTTGTTCTGCCCTTGGTTATTTTGGTTTTTGGATTTTGGAGAGAAAACTTCATTCTCTTTTTGTCACAAATCTCTGCTGTGACCACACCCTTGGCTTGGAATTCGTACTTTTTGTAAAATATTCAGTAAGTCCAATGCAGTAAATTTGCAAAAAGTGTCATATTTTAGGGAGGCACAATTATGTTTGTTCCCATGTGGGATTAAGGTTTCTTGTTTGCACATTTTTGGGATGGGGAGTGCTGAATTTACATAAACATTTTCTCCGGTCCTTTGTGTTTTTTTTATGGATTTTGACCAAATTTGACTCCATACTATGGTGCATTTGAATTTTTGGGTCCTAATCTGCTGTAAGCCTTGGATGTAGTTTTTGATGCCAAATGTAGGGGGTTTTATCTCCATGTGCCTATTGGTGACTTGGGGCGGGATAGCTCCAGGAGTCCATCCCCGTCTATCCACACATTTTCCTTTTATCTTCCCCAAGTGTATACCCACCATTTGTTTGTATGAGATTGTTGACTAATTGTTTTCTTCATCTTTTTATAGCATTTAGCAGTGGTAATTTGTGCCCTGTGCTGTTTGTGTATGGGGCATGTTTAAAGTTTATTTTAAACTTTTTTCACTCTTTCTATTTTGATGTGCTGGTCAGTTTATGTTGCTGCTCTGTTGGTGGGGTACTAGGCCCACCAACAGGCCCAGTCACATTTTGAGAGAATAGTCATGCAACTCATTTGTTGCAATCAAGCAAGTTTTTGAAGGTTAAGGAATGGTTCCAACAAGGGCCAGGCTGCCATGGCCTCTTTGTTTACCATGCCTCCATGTGGTGAAGTTTTACTTCTTCATGTCTCCTTCTTTGGAGGCCCGTGCTGTATGGTGAGCGACCACCATTTTGTGGGGCTAGTAAGTGTTTCTGATTAGTCATCATTTTATTCCATTATCTAGGAATATTGATATCAGAAGAAGTCCATGTCATTTTTGTTCATTTTTGTTTTTTCTTAATATATGTTTCCTGATATATTAATTGTGTGCTAGCGGCTGATTGTAGTAGCCTGTAGTTTCTGATTAATTTATTCAATTTTTTCTGCCTCCCATAGGGATATAATGGGACCTGGAAAAAAACCTAGCAATTATTTAATTAATTTAGTTGATTTTTGCCTGCCTCCCCTTGGCTTCCATAGTGGTCACAGCCCTGGAATGATTCCAAGTTAACTTTTGCTGTGCAATGTGTAGCAAACAAAAGTTGATTTATCCATGAGTACACGATTGTTAAGAATTTGTTATGATGATATTTTGTGTTACATTGACGATTGCCCAAGTCTCACTAACTACCTGCTTTTTTTGTTGCCTTTAGGTGCACAAGATGTCAGGCGCAATGCTAAGATGGAGAGAAGTCTGCAAATTTATTTTACTAATTGGATTTTCGTTGTTTTGTTGTCAAATAACATTACATTGTACTCTACTTTTCTAAATTGGTGTTAGATTTTTCTTGTGTTGTGTTTTTACTTTATTACTGTTTGAAGTGCTGTATAAATACTTTACACACTACCTCTAAGTTAAGCCTGACTGAATAGTGCCATACTACAAGACGGTTAAGCACAAGTTAATTTGTTTTCCACCTGACAAGAATTGTGGGTGCTGCTTGAGTGTGGTTTGCCACCCCTCAACCCAGAACCCAATTTCCTAAATTGGTGTTCAGCGGTGAGATTCAGTACTCGTGTTTGTGTTGTGCCATACAGTGATTTGTGTAACACTAAAATCCCAGTTAAATAAGTTGATATCATTTTGAGTTTTTGACCCTGCTCCTCATGGAAACATTCCATCCATCACTGTTTGGTATACTTATTGTGTCGCACTACGTGGGGGCGGTATGCCCAGATGTGGGTCCCATGCACACTGTGTCACAGGAACCAAGCTGTATCTGGCTGATGAGTCCATAACTAGGGCGAAACCGGTCCTGGGTTGCTTGTGTTCTGGTTCAGGGAGGTCCTGGCCTGGCAGTTTGGGCTGGACTGTTCCTATTCGAGCAGGGTCAAAGCTGATTTGCATATAGGTGGGCCCAAACTGAGGTGGCATGGTGTCCAAAATAACAATGGATTGGGATGCGGCAATGAGTGATTACCAGTGGCTGAGATTAATTCAAACATTCCATCTATAACTGCTTTGTATACTTACTGACCACGATGGAGCACTGGTTGGATACACCAGTTCTCAATCCACCACAGATGTACTCTTCTGAAGCCCCCCAGGACCTCAGGGGAGGCACTTAGAGGCACACACAGTGTCAGGCAGGGGCCAAACAGCAGTGTCCAGTCCGGGACCTGTTGCCACTGGTCAACTGGGCAACTGCAGGCAAAGGACTCATGTAGTTTGTTGTGTCCCTGCAGCTTTAGCAGGAGGTCAGCCTTATGATACAAGTCTGCCCCTTTGTTTTGGATATGACAGAACAAGTCTAGTCCTTTCAGGGTTCTTCTCAGGTCTCAGGCAGCAGGTTTAGTCTTCTCCTCAGGTCCAGGAGTGTTCTAAAGTGGGTGCCTGGAGGTGCCGCATGTATGCCTGGCACAAGCTAGGGAGTGGGAATGACTCCTGGCCATGCCCTAACCAATGGGGTAAATGTTTCTGGGGCCAATCCTACCCACTTTGGACATTTGTAAGATGTCTAAAGTCACCTGCCACACTAAATTTGAACTCTGAGGACTGGGTATGTGTGTGGGGAGTGTACTATGGTACTCCTAAAATCCAGTTGGGGCAGTCACTGTGCCCACAATATACCCAGAGACAGTCGTCTTGTAGAACAAAGCAGTTTTTTCCAGCAACCAGACAGTGGATACATAAGTATTGTTTTGGCATCCTGTTTTCTCCCTTTGAAATGCGCCCCAAGTGTTGTATGTAAAACTGCAGAAGACCTGTCAAGCAAGATTTGACATTCAGGCAGGATTTGACACTGTCATGTCAAAAAGGATGCTCACAGCATTACCCTGCATAATCTGTCAGGTTCAAAGGGTACATCTCTGCCTACTCAAGTCAGCCTATTGTTTGCCCCTTAAAGTAATTCACATCTACTCACACCTATTCAAATGCTAATTACTGGCTAGCAGAAATAGGAGAGCAAATGCAAGTGGGCCTCCAGGGGCTTTAGGCAGAGAAAAGGTAAATGTCTAAAAGTACATTTTCCTTAATGTTTATCAGAAATGTGACTTTACCAGTGAATTGGATTTTCAATAATTATTAAAAATTGTTGTTTAATAATTTTCTAGCTGTTTCTGAACCAAAATTAGCATTAAGAAATGTAATAATGTAACCCAGTGTTTTCCTCTGGAACTGCCACTGTGTGCTGGGGGGTTGGCTTGACGTACAGTAATAAAATATTACGTCACATAAAAAAAAACTAGAAATTCACTGAAAAAAGCAAAGGTTAAAGTAACATTACAATTAAGGTATAATAAAAAGATCTGTTTTTGTTTGCAAAAAAACTTTAGAAATTCACTGAAAAAACATAGGCTACAGTAATGTTATAGTTAGGTGAATATGTCGGTAACAACATTAATGTTTTAAACTCAAAAAAACACAAAAATTCACCAGTTATAGTTAGCAGAGCTAACTATAACTTGCGCCCTCCACCATGCACTGCTTATGACTTAACATATTACATCACTCATGAGATGTTCTATGACATCATTTATGATATCACTGATTACATCTCAAATGACATAATTGATGGCATCATCCCAGCTACTTATGTTCACATTACTCAAGCAGCCCCTGTCCCCATGCCTTATTAAGCTACGAGGAACCCATCCTGTGGTGTCAAATATAATAAAAAGGGGGAGGGGGCCAGCAGACCCCCTCCCTATGCCTTATTCCATCCCCTGGGGCCATCACAATAAAAAGGGGAAGGGAGCCATGTGGCCCCACTCCCCGAATGCTTCTAGGTTCCATGGGGACCCCATACCCCAGGACTTTCTTTTGTTTAAAAGGGAAGGAGAGCTGCATGCCCCCCGAGCCTTATCAGGCTCCAGAGACCTCATCCCTTGGGGCAAAGCCAATAAAAGGGGAGGGGGCATGTGGATCCCCTCATCGAGCCTTTTTGGACCTTGTGGACCATATCCCCAAGGACCAAATTTAATTTTAAAAAAGGGGAGAGGACCTGTGGCCTCCCTCCCTACGCTTTATCAGGGTCTGGGGACCCCATCCCCGGGGACAAATATAATTTAAAAAAGCAGAGGGGGCTGTGCAGCCCCCTCCCCAAGCCCAATTAGGTCCTGCGGACCCCACCCTCTAGGGCTGTGCGTTGCTTTTAAAAGGTAGGCCACGTGGCTCCCCTCCCTAAGCCTCATTAGGCCCCGGAGGACCCCAGGGCCATAGTTTTTTTAAAGGGGAGAGAGGCCGCACTAAGAAAATAGCGCTAAATGCTGTGTTACGTTTTGTGCATACTTCTGCATAATTTTGCTATAATTCTGTGTAGCTATGCTACAGAAAAATATGCAAATCATGCCTACCCCTACTTATAAGTCGAAAGGTCCCAAATGTTTGAATGTTTCCAAGTTACTTTGACAGATATGGTATAGAAAGCTACTCCATTGCACCATAGGCTATGACTCAGCTACTTTATGCCCTTTATGGAGCTTTCTCATGCACAACACATGCTCCTCCTCCTTTAAGTTTACCTGCAGACATAGCTATTGATAAAGATGGTTACAACCTTTGCAAGACTAGTTAAAGCTGTTTACTCTTCTACACCTATGTACTTGCTCTTATTCATTAAGCCATGAGAATGGACTAGGGCCAGGTAGAGGATTACCAAAAGCCACATTTTATCAGAACACTTCTTTTTCTGCTACAAATCTGTGCATTCTGGAATTATTAATTCTGGTTTGGTTCAATTAAACAAATCAAACTAAAACATCTGAAAATAATGATTTGTAAAAGCAAAGGCCAGAGCTGGAAATGTAATATCCCAGTGACTTAGTGCCATCTGATATTTAGGGTGATCTTCTGAAAATAGAAGCAGTTGCATAGTGCCTCTTATAAAGTCACAAACACTTCTGCCACATTTGCATCTCTACCACCCTTCATCTAGCCCTGAGACTTTCACAGACCACTTGTCTCGTGCTGAAGTTATCACTGCTGTCCTTGTTTCCCAGTGCTATCACAGCTGGCTTTAGATTTCCTTTGCATGCTCTGATTTTTCAGCAAATACGTACTAGCTCTATACGTTGGCTAAAAATGGTGGAGTTTTCTGGGGGTTGACAGCATAGGAAGTATGAATATGAACCGTTTACAAGAAGGTTATCCCAGTACTTGTGGTGTAGAATCACTTTGGTGTCCCTCTGCTCCTGGTCATGTTCCTTCTGCACTAAGTCCTTCTGTGCCTTCTGTTGTTGGTCCTCATCCTGGCCCTGTTCCAAGTCCTATCTTGTTTGGGTTGTTGGTCCTCCTGATCCTCATCCTGGTCCTTCACCACCAAATTCTTTTGTCCTGGTTCTCCTAGATCTGGCACTCCAAGTCTTTCTGGTTTGGGTAATCCTGATTCTCCTTGCCCTGGGTCCTGTCTTTGTGGTTCACTTGGTACTGCGACCACTAGTTCTTTTCTTCCTTATTAGGTCTTCTTGGGCTGGGCCTGTTCACTTTAGTCTGAGTCTGGTGCCATTGGTCCTTGTGTGTCATATTCCCCCCTCTTGGCTAGCTTGAACCCTGTCTTACCTTGCGACGAGTCAAGTACTTTTCCTTTCCTCCACACTCCTTGTTTCCACACGAACGTTACGTTTGTAATACGCGGTGGACTACACATCCCGTGAGCCTTTGCAAAGGGCACGCTGCCGTCAGGGCGAGCGGAAAGTCATAAGCATATCCGCTTCCCTGCAGCGTTGCCGATTATTCTAGGAATCCAAGAAGGAGTTCGGACGCTTCGTTGAGCTGCTTTTTGAGTATTCTGTGTGGGGGTCCGGTAAGGGTGTCGTGACACCACCTTTACTTTCTTTTTGCCAGAATTATCCGTTGAGCGTGGACATATTCACGCCGCCGGAGGAACTTTGTTTGGTGCTATTTCCTCTACATTTCTATATTGCGGTGTCCCTCCCTGTAGGTGAGACACACGTCTGTCGTCTCATGCAGGTGGTAGGGATAACGGCATTTCTAGGTGCAATATTTACTTTTACATATTTGGCCTTTCAAGTGCCAGGACCAAGAAGAGGCATTACCAAGCACGATTATAACTTGAGAGCTTTCTGTGAAGGCGCTTTTTCCTAAGTTCCATATTCTCTGTTTGTTTGTGCGTTATATTGTCCTTGTTGTAATTTGGATATGTTCATTACACCACATGACGAGTTTAAATGTTGAAGGTGTATATAACGCTTATAATAACCTTCGTAGGTCTCGCTGAAAGTCAAGGGAGATACGAATTGCGCTTATATATTTATGAATTAAATGTATGATCATGTACTTTTCTCTATGCTCAGGCCACACACAGGGAATGGTAGAAGAGCCATTGTCCCTATCTCTTACTACCCTGTGACGCAAGGCCTAGGGATCACTGGGTAGGTTCGGATTATTCAAGGAAACCATTATTGTGGGATATTAATATATGACTCAATAGAAGAGTTGCCTGATCCTAATAGAAGCATATGTTCTTTGTGTTCCCCTTCATTATCATTAGTGTGCCCTTACGAGAAGGTTTATGGTTATGGTCCTATGCTGAGTAAATAGGAACAAGATCTTTCTTATGGGCTCATCTGAAACGATCACCCTCTTTTTTTTCTTTACAGGTATTTACTGATTGCGTATTGTTTATCTACATAGTAGGATACATATAAAACTGATACTCATAGGATTATTATTTACTGTCATTTCAGTTCTCCTTCCCCGCTGTCCCCTCCCTTTCCTTCCCTCGCTCGATCACTTCACTGATCTGTGCTATAATAGCATACAGACGTGAAGCTATCGAGAGGTGGACCATTTTTGAGCATCGTTCCGATCCCGTGGAGTTGGTGACACGACATTGTGGTTCAGGTTGTCTGCTCCCCCCTGACTCCTGTCATCCTGGTCTCCTTTGTCCTGGTCTTCTTTTTTCACCTCACCCTGATCCTCCTTGTCCTGGTATGACAGGTCCTGATACTCCTGGACTTCTGTGACTTGATCTTCATTCCTCTTGGTTGTGTTCCCACTGGTCCTCTTAGCTCTTGTCCTTCTGGCTCTGGTTGCCTGGCCATCTCCTTCTGACTCTCCAGGTCCTCTTTTCCCAGTCATCTTCACTATCAGTCTGGTTTGCCTGGCACTGGTCTTCCTATTCCTTGTCCTCACAGTCTGTGTTCTCTGCCTATGTTTGTGCCCACTAGATTGGATCTTGTTTTCTGTTTGTTTCTGGTCCTCCTTGTTTGGGTCTCTGTATGCCTAATCCTCTTGGGTCTTGTCTTCCTGGACATCCTGGTCCTTCCAAGCCAACTTCTCCTAGCTCTGCCTCTTCTTTCCTGATCCTCTTGACCCTAGTCCCCTTGATCTGGCCATTCTTATCCTTCTCACCCCGCTCATTTGATTCCTTATACCTCAGTTCCTAGTTCTGCTGGTCCCTCGGTCTACCTGCCCTCTCGTGCTCTGGTCCTCTTAGTTTTTGCCATCTCAGACCTTGTCTTCCTGGTTTGTATCATCCTGGTCCTCCTGTCCCTGTACCTGGTGCTCATGGTCAATCTGGCAGTGTACCCAATGGTTTGGGCTCTGTTGGTCCTGGTTTTCTTTTCCTGGGTCCTTCTGAGCCTTGTCATTTTGGTTTGGTCCTCCTGGACATTCAGCTCGAGATCATTAGTCGTCCTGGCTTTGGCTGTTCTGGTTCTCCTGATCTTCCTCACACTGAACCTGCTACCACCAGGTGGTCCTGTGCTTTCTGTTCCATATGGTAGTCTGGGCCCTGGTCCTATGGTCATGGTCCCCCTGCCACTGCTGGGCCTGTTTCTGGCTCTCTTAGTGCTGATCCTTGTACTTCTCCTTGCTCTGGTCCACCTGGTTACCTTTGCACTGCCCCCCTCATCTTCCTTGCTTATTCTCATCCACTGGTTCCTTTGGCTACAATCCTCATACTCCTAATCTTCGTAGTCTTCCTCAATATGGTTCTGATCCTCTTGCTCTTTGTCCTTGTGTTTCTACACAAACTGATCATGCTCCTACTTGCCCCGATCATTCTTGTTTTTCGTAGTCCTTTTCCTTCTCAAGATTATGAGTTCATTGGACCTGATCCTCTTGTTCCTAGTCATTCTTGTTTTAATAGTCCTTCTCCTTTTCAAGATTATGTGTCCTTTGGCCCTGAGCCACTTGGTACTAGTTCTTATTTTTTGCTTTCTCCTAGGCATAATTCTCATGTACCTGGTTCACCAATCTTCCTCATCCTGGTCTTTCTTATTCTATTGTGCTTGTCATGATAAACCTTGCCTTTCGGCCATCCTGTCCCTCTTGGTTCCCCTTGTCTTGGCCCATCTGGCTCTGTTCCTTTCTAGTGCTCTTGGCCCTACCTGGTCCTGGTTCTCCTCGACCTCCTAGCTCTGGCACCTCAGAACATGTCATGTGGCCTTTAGTGTCCTGGCCCTCTTAGTTTTTGCCCTCCTGATTTGGGTTGTCGTTGTCCTCCTGGATCTGTTATTTGTTATATTAGTCCTTCCGATACTGCAGCCATTGATCCTCTACATCTTGATGCAGGTTTACTTGCATCGGTCCTCCTGAGCCTAGTCATTTTGGACCTGGTCCTCCTAGCCACCACTGTCCTGTTCCCTTGGTCTTCAAGAGTCTGGGTGCCCTTCTTACATTTGATCCTCCTTACCCTCGTCCTTCTACCTGTAATGATTGTTTTCCCCACCTGGTAATCTGAGTCCCAGTCCCCTAGGTCCTAATCTTCATCATGGCCGGACTGGCCGCAGTGGGCACCGGGCGTTTCCCCGGTGGGCCGGAGGGGTGGGGGCAGTTTTGTGGCCATGGGGGGCAGTTTTGTCACTGGGGGCCAGTATTGCAGCAGTGCTGCAATATCGGCCTCTTGTAACAAAAGCGGGAGCGGTGCTTCTTACTAGAACACCCCCACTCCACTCCCAGGGCCGGTCGAGCAGCAATCTGCCAGGGTTGGTTGTTGTTCCCTGTCCGGTCCTAATCTTCATGGCCCTCTTGGCCCTGTTTCCGTTCCTCCTGGTCATGATCCATTTAGTTCACCTGGTCTTCCTTGCTCTGGTCTTTTGTGTGCCCTTGGTCTTCCTAGTCCCTGTAAGAGGCTGGCTCAGTACATCATGTACACTTATGTAAGTGGACACCTTGCACTGATCCAGACAACCCTTATGGTGATTTTAGTGGTCTTAGACAACCTTAGAAAGCTCTCTAAGTGGTAGCTGTGGAGAGCAGCCTCAGGCTTAGTCCAGAAGAAGTGTAAAGCAGCTTGTTTTGCCATAACATAATCTTATAAGTATAGATTACGTGTAAAAGAACCACACAGTGTATTTATAAAAATGTGTATTTATTAAAAGACACTCACTAACACATACAGATATCTCCTAGCCGGAGATATACACAATGTACACAACACTTTGCAATAGAAACAGGTAAGTAGCACAGAATACACAGTGGTCCCCAGGGGGAGACTAAACCATATACTAAAATAGTGGTATGTGAACCACGACTCGAGTCAAGACAATACTCAGAGGACGTAGAAGTGCCGGGGACCCAAGGAACCACACAAGTTGAGTATCTTGAAGCCCCACGGTGGTCGTGTGCAGTGTAGGAACATGACCACGTTCTCCGTACAAATCAATGTGTAAGTCGCGGTTGCAATTTTAAAGAAAGAGGACCCTTCCCAGTGGACCTTGAAGAAACCCCATGGAAGACAAGAGGTTGGAGAGCCACCCCACCCATGGATACCTTAGGAACCAGGATACCTGCACCAAGGAAGCCGGGGGCATAGGTTTGAAGTGGCATCGGAAACCGTCGTCGAACTCAATGGGAGACTTCAGAAAGATGTCACTGCTGGGGAAGGTGAATGTTCCAAAGGTGGATTCAAGATATGAAGAACCTGCAAACAGAGGGGACAGAGTCTACGCCACTCAGGAG
Source organism: Calotriton arnoldi (assembly GCA_963921515.1). Lineage (NCBI taxonomy): Eukaryota > Metazoa > Chordata > Amphibia > Caudata > Salamandridae > Calotriton > Calotriton arnoldi. Next base: position 211,591 of record CAWUFW010017038.1, on the reverse strand, counting down.
TGACCAGGAGGCGCAGAAGACGAATGCCCACCGATGTTGGTGTTGCAGGAAAGTTGATGTGACCTTGAAACTTGAGCTGTGTGGACCAGGCGACGCTGTGGAAGACCAGGAGCCATACACAAGCTGTCCCACGTTGGATGTCGAGAGTTGAGGGGTCGGTGGCCGGCGGGAGCACCAACAAGTCTTGGCAACTGCAACCAATGAAGAAGTAGAAGAAGGTGCAATGTCAGGACCAGCAAGGTCCAGGAGACGCACCACTAGCAGGGGAGTAAGGGCAGGCCCCGAGCAATCAGGGGAGCCCAAAAGAATTCAAATGTGACCCTCGACTGGTCAATGGAGATGCTTGAGGCTACTTGGAGCCCGAAGATCTTGATGGAAGGAAGCCAACAAGCCTTTGCAATGTGGACAGGGGTTCAGTTCCTGCCGCTCCGACGAGGGATACTGATCTCAAACTTGGTGAGAGGGCAGGCCAGGCCTCAGGGGATGTGAAGAACCACCACCTGTGTTGCTGAGCCTTTTGGAGTCCGTGGGAGCCCAGGATCAGCAGACAAGTCAGCTTAGCTGCGGTGCCTGGAGATGCAGGGAAGTGACTCCTTCACTTCAAGGGAGATTCCTTCAGGTGTCTTGGATGCCCACAGGCCTTGGAAGGTGTCCTGTATGGAGCACAGGCACGGAGTTGCAGCAGACGAGCAGGGCGAAGAGATCAGGAGCAGCAGGAGGCTTCCCGGATGCAGCCTTGATGCCCAGAGCGAAGTCCAGAGTGCCCAGATGGTTGAAGTTGAAGTGGTGTCTGAATTGGATCGTGTCCCATGATGAATCTAGGGGCCCACCCTCAGGTAAGCCCTTAAGTACCCTAAGAAAAGGGTTGGGACGATTCAGCGGTCCCCCCCTAAGGATGGGCTGGACAAGGGGGGGATCCTCCCCTGTCCTTTGTCCAGTTTCGTGCCAGAGTGAGAGCCAACAGCTCCCTGAACTGGTTTGAACTGGACTATGCAGTCAGCGCAACAAATGTGCCCTGCACGCAGACTATGTGGCACTGGCAAGCACTCCCACCCGACCCCAATACACTAAACCCTGTCTGGGAGGTGGTCACACCTCCCTGTGACAGGACATCTATTGTTCTGCCTTCCCCATGTTGTGCTGTCCGGGTCTAGAAGACTGGTACCGGGAGCACTGAGGACCTAACAGAGGGCCTTTACAGTGCTTGGAATCATACCTCCCACACTGTCTACGGTGTGGGGGCATGATTCCAACATGTTTGATACCAAACACGATAGGGTTCGTTACAGCCAGTTTCGGGATGGTCATCGTGTAATGACGCGGTGCCCCTCTATATGTTATAGGGCTGTCTCACTTACAACCGGGGAGAATGGACTCTGAAGGCTGTAGGGGTGTCCTGCTCATTCAGGGTCACCCTCACACTTAGAACCAAGCACCCTGCCTTCAGGATTGAAAAGGCCTGCTGTAGGGGTGACTAATAGGTTTTAAGTGCATTGACCCTAGATATAGGGAAAACTATATCTTTCGTAAGTGGTGCAAGCACCAGCTTACTCAGGCTGCAATGACAGGCCTGTAGTGATAGTTTGAAGGGTCTCCCATAGGTGGCATAATACATGCTTCAGTCTGTGGGGGACCTCTGGGGTACCTATGCCCTGGGTACCTTAGTACCATGTACTAGGGACGTATAAGGGTACCCCAGTATCCAATCTGGGATGTACCTAAGTACTTACCATAACAATTTAGGGGCGAAAGCAGAGAGACTGGGGTCCTGATTAGCAGGATCCCAGTCAGACTAGTCAGAAAGAGCATAGCACCAGGCAAAAAGTGGGGGTAACCATAAAAGCAGATCCTACTTTCCTACAGTCCCTGTCTTGCTTAGCCTCATTTCTTGGTACAATTGGCCATTGCCCTCCAGGCCCTGGTCTTCATAGTCCTCGTCAATCTGGTCCTGATCCTCCTGGTCCTTGTCCTCCTGCTCCTTGCCCTCATGGTTCTGCAATAACTTGTCCTGTCCCACCACAAATCATGCTAGCCTTTCCTAGTTCTGATATTCTTTGACCTCTGGTTCATTCTAGTATTAGAACATTTTTGCCCTATACTTTGTGGTCTGTCCACATGGTCTTTCCCACAGTGGTCCATTCGCTGCTGGCCCCTTGGTCCTCTTCGATCATCTGATGTCCGTGGTCTAGGCCCTCCTATCCCTGGTCCATATTTCCATTGGTCTCCTGGTACTGGTCCTGTTTGGTCTGTCTACCATTGTCTGCTACTCCTGGCCCTGGGCATCCTCGTTCCTCTGGTCCTGGTCAGTGTGCTCAGGCCGTTATGGTCCAGAGCCTTCCGCTCCTTCTACCCTTGATCCTTCTCTTCCTTGGAGCCTTTGTCCAAAGGGTCCAGATCCCCCTGTTCCACATCCTCCTATCCCTCCTAATCCTTATCACCCTGGTCCTGGTCAGTGCTGTTTTTCCTTGTCCTATTCCTCTTCATCTATTTGGTCCTAGTCCCCTCTTCCTTCCCCATTTAAAACACTTAACATATTAAAATTCAAAACTACCATTCCCAAGATGCATTGTGCAGGTGTCTAAAATATCAGTGTGGCTGAAGGGGTCACTCATAACAGGAGACCAATAGGCATCTATACCCTAAACCCACTCTGCTGGGTGAACAGTATGAAAATGTGTGTTTATTCATCGGCAGCAGAGTGACCTCCTCCTACTTTCACTTCCCCATCCCACAGAAGCCCCTTTACTGTGTCTCACTCAATTTACCTCATGTAAGTGCCCCAGAACTCTTTTTTTTTTTTGGTAAGCCAATAATTGATAATATACAATTACATAAACAAAAACAAGGGAAAAAATAAAAAAAACGACAAGAGCATAATATTTTGGTCAACATAAAATTATAAAAATAAGAAAAAAAAGGGACCAAAGGATAAGGAAAAGTAAGAAATACATACATATAAGGCTTCTATACAATCATATAGTCATATTGATCGAGTACTTCATTGTCTCTATTGATAACATAAATACATATATATCACTTCTTAAAAACCAGGAAATAAGAGAGCAGACACGGGAGAGACAAGACATGACAAAAACCAGAAAGCATATTTAAACCGTAATGAGCGCCAAGTGGTCCACTATGGTCCCCCAAATCTTGATGCCCAATCTCTGTTTCTGTCACCCTTTAAGGGCATATAAACTATGTTCCAAATTACATATGGCATATAGCCTTCCTCTCCACATTTCGAAGGATGGGGGTTCTTTTTGCCGCCAGAGTGATGCTATGCACAATCTAGCCACAGCCACGGCTATAAATATTAAGTACCTAAATACATATATCTCCTGAACAGCCAATGCGTCCTCCAGAACTCCCAAAAGCATAACCTTGGGTGTAATCACAGTCTGTGCCCCTGTTACCTCTGTCAAGAAGGCCTCCATCTTATTTATCAGCTGTCTCAGCTCTGTACATGCAAAGAACATATGCAGACTGTCGACCTGATCCGTCCCACAGCGGGTGCATTTGCCCTCGTTTGACCCACCTCTTCGTGCAATTTTAGCGGGAGTGTAATTTAAATTAAACATAGTTTTGTAATGTTGTGTTTTAAGGCTGGAGGAGATCAGGAGCTTATCGGCCAGAGCAATAGAATCTTGTAAAATATTCCCTCCCTGGGATAATCTGGTGTTCCATTTTAGATTCTGTACCTCCAGATCATCACTTTGTGTTTCAATGAGACTTTGATATAAAGTGCCAATCCTTCCTCGCCTCCTGACTGCCTCTAACAGGTTACTTTTTTGGGCCAGGCATGCCACACTTTTCTTAGTAAATAATCCCGGATCTGCAGGTTTTTAAAAAAATCAGTTTTGGGGAGATCATATTCGGACACCGAAGAGGAGCAGGCCCTAATACCTCTGTTATCCACGAAATCACCCAGGGTCAAGATTCCCTTTCGTCTCCATCTGGCCATGGTGGTGTCAGAAAAGATAGAAGGAAGCAGTGCTGAAGAAGAAGTGGGCGTATAAAAATTAAGCCTACCGATCTGTAAGAGCCTCCGAACATGGAGCCATGCCTTATGAGCAGCTTGAACCACCTTGAAGCGGGTTTTTTTTATAATAGCTGGGCTCAAGATTTTGAAAAAAGCTCCTCTCTGCTTTTGAGCCCAGCAACATTTGAAAAATATGCGGGAACTCTTCTACCTTAGCCTCTCATTCCCCAACCAGTAAAATTCCCATTTGTTGAAGTAGGCATGCCCAATAATAAAACAGGAAATTAGGTACTGCCCAGCCCCCTCAAGATCGTGGTAGGGTCATATACTTCATTGCTCGGCGAGGTTTGCCTTGCGCCCACATAAAACTGCTACATATAGATTGAAGTTTCTGGAGTTGCTTTCCCGTGAGTTCCAGGGGAACCGACCTAAAATAATACAAGACCTTTGGTAAAATGTTCATTTTTAGGACATTGCATCTTCCCACCATTGACAAATGTAAGCCTTCTATTCTATCTAAATCCCTTTTAATTTTCCGCACCATGGGGTCCCAGTTAGACACTACCATCTTATCCAAGCATGCATTAATACGTACCCCCAAGTATGTTGCCTCCTCCGTGACCCTAGAATCGCGAAAAAGTGCTTGGTCTGTGCATATTACTTGTGTCGTAGCTATGTTTAGCTTATAGCCAGATCGTTTCCCGAATAGGGTTGCTAATTGTTCAATCTCTACCAAGATCTTAGCTGGATCCGGCGAGACTACCGCAATATCATCTGCATACGCTAATATATTAACCTGTTCCATCCCAGGTCTCACCGGCTGCGTATTTAAGCTGTTTTCCAATAGGTTCAAGAATGGGTTAATATAAAGGGCAAAGAGTAGGGGGGACCAAGGACAGCCTTGTCGGGTACCCCTTGATATTGATACAAGATCAGATTCAAGCCCCAGCGCGCATATTCGCTCCGCAGGAGATCTTTACATAATTCTAACCGCTTGAATGAAACCAGGCCCAAAACCTTGCCACCGCATAGTTGCCCATAAAAATTCCCAAGAGACACGGTCAAACGCCTTCTCTGCGTCAAGTAGCACTACTCCACATGGAGCTTTTTGGACATTAGCAGAGTCCAACATAGTGACTACCCTACTAATGTGATTGACCGAGCCTCTTCCTGGGATGAAGCCATGTTGGCGGACAGAAACTATGGGAGCTATCACTCGGGAGAGTCGTGTAGCCAAAATGTTTGCATATATTTTCCCATCACAATTTAAAAGTGAGATGGGTCTATACGACCCCGGTAGCGTGGGTAGTTTGTCTTTCTAAAAAAAAATAATAATACTAGCTACATCCCACGATGCCGGGGCGTCCCCTTTCTGTGCTTCCTGAAACACAGTAAGCATATCTGATTGTAGCTCAGATAAAAAGGTTTTATAAAATTCTAATGGGAGCTTGTCCGGCCCAGCAGCCTTGCCTGTTGCTAAAGAGCCAACTGCCTCCATAAGCTCTTCTAGGGTTACAGGCTCCTCCAAATATCTCCAATCATCTGAGCTTCATATCTTCCTATATGGATCTTTATAGAAATATTTGGTTCTCTCCTGACTGTTATGATCCTCCATATACAACTCCTCATAGACGGCTCTGGAGAACTGCAGAGTGACCTCTTCCTACTTTCACTTCCCCATCCCACAGAAGCCCCTTTACTGTGTCTCACTCAATTTACCTCCTGTAAGTGCCACAGAACTCTGTGCCCCCAAGTACCAATTGCCTTCTGTACTTGTCCCTCCTTCTGGGACGTAGATACCACCTATCTGTCTTCCTTCTCTGTTTGCTGCTGCTTGTTGACTGCTGCTGTGTTGCTAGGTTTGAAATACTAAGCACATACAACCCCACTTAAAAAGAAGCCTATAGCTAGCACAAGGCCTTCCATAAGGAGCCCAAAAAGAGCCCAGCACTCAAAAAGGAGGATCATGAACAATAAAAAAGCCAATGTATTCCCATGGGTCAACAAAACATTTTTGTAACATGCTTAAAAATCAAAATCAATATTCTTGGCAGACAGCGAGCCAAATACTCCTAGACTGCAGCACAACATATCTGTGTGCCAAATCCTAAAGCTTCTGTTTGATTCCTAGATGTCTTATTTGAATATTGAAATAACATAAATGTTTTTATTCAAATTTGATTTTACTGTTGTTTCATATATAGCTTAATTAATGCACTTACTTTTTTGCAAATTATTGTACATTTATATATCCACTTACTTTCAAAGCTTCACACATGTTGCACTCCCATTACAAGATGGACACCACCTTACCATTTGCCTGGCGGTCCCTTTTTTCTTTATGACTGTTAGACAGTGAGTCATTAGTTGTGTGTGTCGTCGTCTGCGGTGCACCAAGAATTGGGGATGGCCTTTCTGTCTGACGAACTGGCATTCCGCCCACTAGCATTGTGGTTCGAGATTTGGGCAAAGAAAGAAGATGTTCTTGGTAAGGATATCTTAAAGGACTGCCTCTCCCTCGACAATGTTAATCACATACGTTGGCTAAAGTATGTAAAAGATGGCCTTCATAGCTTGGGTAGGATGGATTTATTTGACAACCCAGAAGGTATATGTAAGAAGGATCTAACTTGGGCACAGGAATGTTTTTTTAGTAGGCGCTGCTGCGACAGAGAAGCAACAGAGCTGAGGAAGCCAAGTGAGCGTATGCACATTGGATTAAAAACTGTACAAACCACTGAACCATACCTTCTGGGGATTAAAAGTAATCATGATAATTTTCTATTAACCAGATTTAGGTTCAATCTTTTCCATTACCTGTTGGCACAGCCTAGAGGCGCCCATAGAGGCCAGTGCCTCATGCCCTGTGGCTGCGACAATCGGTCTCCTCAGGACATGATGCACTTTTTAATGTTTTGCAGTTTCTACAAGGTCCCTAGAAAGTCTTTTATTATTCCCATTCTTAAAAAGGCTGGTTTTAGGAGGGTGAGACCTGCTTTTATCTTTTTACAACTTTTATCTAACGAAACTTTTTTGTACAGTCCCAGTTTTTTAAGGGCTGCCATCAGGCTAAGATCAAGCTGTGATTAATTTTGTCAGTAGGTGCTTCTTTTTCTTTTCTGTTTATTATCTTATTGTAACCAATTTATCATGGTCACCTTGTTGAATACTCTGTATATAGAGTTCCAAAAAAGAAAGAGAGCAGCCGGGTCATAGAAGACTGCACAACCTGGACTAGTCACAAAGTATAATGATACTGCCCGCCTCAAATGATCAGCTGCCCCTTGATCATAAACATAAATACATATACTGATTGAATGAGAGGCAATATAGTTGAGAGACAAGTTTCACAATTAAGCACAGAAAGAAAGGTCGTCAGCATGGAGTCTTTTTCGTTGTTTTATTCTCAGATGTGCTTGGTATGTGATCAATTGGACCAGCCAACGCGTTTCGCCCAAACATGGGCTTCTTCAGGGCTGTAATGGCATACAATGTAGAAATGTTTTTAAAAACTTTCGGTCTAAGACCACAGCATTTAGTGCACGAGTGGACAGGGAGTCATAGTTGGAAAAAAAAAAAAAGAGAGAGAAAAGAAATTAGTGCGCTAGTGTAAAGTTGGAATAAAGGAGGGGGAGGCGAAACAGGAAGATGTGTTGGAAACACAAGTGATTCCGGATGTTGGTCCGGTGGTATGTGCTCACTGTGGAGAAAGAAAAGAAGCTGATGAGACCCCTCAGAGGATTGAAGGTGAGCTAGTGAGTTTTGTGAGATAATACCACCGTTTGTGAATCTTAATCTAAAAAGTGCAAGTGCATGTGCATGGGGGTAGATTTAGACTAGTCACTTGATAGCCAGCTTACCAAGGAGAGATAAGAGTTCTGTTGTGTCCTCGGTACAAAAAGCCAAGAGAATGGCTGTATAAGAGCCTGTAATGGGAGAGGAAGCTACGTTAGGTGGAGAAGGCCTAGGGAAAAGCCTGCCACTGAAAGAAATTCAGCATTTGGATGGTCAAAACGTACCTATGCGGTTCATTGATTTTATTCAGTTCAGGGGAAGAACCACAATCAGTAGTGAGGTATACCTGTGGAGTAGCAAAGGTGAAATTATGACTACGTGTGAGTTCCATGGTGACTGTGATATATCAGAGTGCGCAGATTAAAAGTAAGGTAAAGTATTAGACTAGCGTCTAATATTCAAATGAGCTAATCCCTGGACAGTAAGTAAAGTGGCCCTAGAGTCCTGTATAAAGCTAAATTGTATCGCAGGATATTTAAAATGACATCAGTCAGGCAATAGTAATAATCCTTTGGGAAGTGAGTGGAAATATCCAGTGATGACCAGGTTAGCGATAAACGGTAGCGCGTAACTAACTAGGAGAAGCTTATGGAACGTGTAAGTTTAAAAATAAAATTAAAATAAAGTCAAGGCTATGAGTCGATGAATCTCATATATAATCATAGTGGCAACGGAGCTAGGAGTAAAGGAGAGAGGCTCCAGCACTCGTAACAGCAATCTGGGCTTGTGTAGCCAATCAACTCTGAGTGGGTGGTCTGGAAGCCATAAGAGGTCGTGGCTAACAGAAATATGCCTGACTGTTTGGAAGGAGGCGACTATACGGAGAAATTAGTTTAACAAATGCCCAGAGCGAACGCTGCCGTCAAGAGTTTGAAGAACCAACGCGCATGCGGGGCAGTCATTCAGATTTCAAAGGGTGAGTGACGAGGATAATTTAAAAAGTAAAGCAGTGCACAAATTAAGTCTCCCTAAGTGGAACGCAAAGTTACTTACTTCAAACGGTATTCACCGTGTGTGAGATACGGAGCCGTGTCCGGATAACGTCCTGGCGTCTTCAGGTCGAAGTCAGTATGAGCTTAGTCAAAATGAGCCGCTAAGTAGCGTAAACTCCGTCAGTCTACTTCCGGGTGTCGAAAGACTAGACTGCCTGAACAGGCTCTTATACAGCCATTCTCTTGGCTTTTTGTACCGAGGACACAACAGAACTCTTATCTCTCCTTGGTAAGCTGGCTATCAAGTGACTAGTCTAAATCTACCCCCATGCACATGCACTTGCACTTTTTAGATTAAGATTCACAAACGGTGGTATTATCTCACAAAACTCACTAGCTCACCTTCAATCCTCTGAGGGGTCTCATCAGCTTCCTTTCTTTCTCCACAGTGAGCACATACCGCCAGACCAACATCCGGAATCACTTGTGTTTCCAACATATCTTCCTGTTTCGCCTCCCCCTCCTTTATTCCAACTTTACACTAGCGCACTAATTTCTTTTCTCTCTTTTTTATTTTTTTCAACTATGACTCCCTGTCCACTCGTGCACTAAATGCTGTGGTCTTAGACCGAAAGTTTTTTAAAACATTTCTACATTGTATGCCATTACAGCCCTGAAGAAGCCCATGTTTGGGCGAAACGCGTTGGCTGGTCCAATTGATCACATACCAAGCACATCAGAGAATAAAACAACGAAAAAGACTCCATGCTGACGACCTTTCTTTCTGTGCTTAATTGTGAAACTTGTCTCTCAACTATATTGCCTCTCATTCAATCAGTATATGTACTCTGTATATAGGTCGAGTTTTATTGATGTTTGCATGACTTTTATGGTTTTATTTGAAAGAACCGAATAAAGTTTGTTGTTGTTGTTGTGTAGCCTGCACAAGTAATGGGTCTACATTTGTGCTCCACTGGGAACCAAACAACTCATTGCAGTGCTTGACTCTCATAGGATAGCGTTGCAGAGCAGACCAAGGCCTACTCAAGGGAGGTGGTGTGGGCTATTAATCACCATTCACTAATACCCAATATTAACACTCAATAAATGATTGTCCAGTCTGTGCTTTTTCTTTTGAAAAGGGAAAAGTACATTTATTACACACACTACCAAATACCATGCAGCAATTTACAAATATGCACTAGCTGATGGAAATACTTCTTGATGACATTGCTTAAACATTCTTACCCCTTCCTGCAGGGGGTTCCAGTACCACAACTCACATGTCTAAACATTATCTTGTCCCTAAATACCAAAAATTGAACATAACTTGGACTAAGAGCACCTAATACTGGCACCAAAGTGAGTAGCTGTCCACCTCATTATTTCCACAAGCATTTCACCATAGGAATAAATGCAATAATTACATATAACCCTGATGGAGGACACTTAAAACTGGCTAGAAAGCTTGCAAACTTTGATCATGAGAGGCTGTCAGTCTCATTATTGCAATAAAGCTTTAGCAAGAGTAAATGTCTAATCATGACTGGGAGTGTGGTGTGCTCATCATAACTGTCAACAAGAATAATGCAATTTAATCAAATTTATAATTACCATACTGTGCAATTATAATCATTCATCTAGAAGGTGCTAGCAACATACTCTTTGGAAAACTTCCAACAAACAATACTGCATTTTAAACACAGTGCCTAAAGGACATCAATGGTGTAAATACACAAGTGCAGTTACCACTTTTCACCCTAGACGGTGTTTGGCACTATGAACACTCATAGTGCACCATGGCCTGCAGCCATAGTCTTCACCCCTAGAGGAAGCATCACTACTCGCTGTAAAACAAAGGTTTGAGTTTGGAAAGCACTTGAAAACCCTCGAGGACAAAGAGAGTGGTAAAAAGGTGCAGGAAGGGGAACAATATGAATATAAAATTGAAGGAAAAGGAAATCATCAATATAGAAGGAGGGTGCAGTGGGTCTGAGAACCACCACGAAAAAGAGCACAGGGTAAGAAATGTAGAGTTAAAATCGGGCACTGGAAAAGAAATGGACACGGGGCGGAAGGGTAGTGAGCAAAAGAAAATGTTAGACAGATCAAAGAAGGTTAGAGCACAGGCAAGGAATACTGATGTGTGTGCTAAAGGTATGAATAAATCAAGGGGAAGTTAAGAGAGTGAAGAAAAAGGGAGGGAAAAAAGGGGAAAGGGGATGGAAAGGTAACTCCTTTAGAAAATGATTTATGGTTATACCTTGAAATAATACACCAAAAGAATAAAGGAAAGAAGGTTAAGAAACTGAGCCCACTAAATCGGTCTCAACTTTTGTCCACCTTTTCCAAGTGTGCAAAATTGAGCAATATAGGGACTAACGACTTGATACAAGTGGGCTTCTCTGTAAACCGCAAGGGAAGAGAAATAACAAAGGTTCTGTTGTACTCACGACTGGTGAAGTTAGCACTATTAACTGCTGAGAAGGAGTTCCTTAAAGAAGGGATCAGACTTATCCCCAGACATGAAATCTCGGAAGGAGATAAATGTGAAAAACCCTTTTGTTAAACCATGCAGGGCTAGGTTTAAGACAAATTAGGCTGATTAACCAGGGTTGCGAAGAAAAGGAGGATCTTAAGATCGTTATAATACAATATGCATTGGAGGCAGCTAGAGAAGGTATAACCTTAGCAAATAGATACAACGTGTTAGCTCCATTAGAAGATGAGGAAAAAAGCTGGCTAAGCGCAATCGATTAGAGGGGAGGGTTGCCGCATAGCCTGGGCATACTTACTTGGAATATAAATGGTTTTAGCTAAATTTCAAAATCAGAAAACTTAAAAAAATTAATTCATTGTTATGAAATTGTATGCCTACAGGAAACTTGGCTATGCAATGAAACCCCTCAGATTCAAGGGTATGCCCAACTAAACTCACTGGCCAAAAAAGGAAAATTCGGACGAGCATCCGGGGGACAAATAACATTGATTTTGACTAAAATAGCCCAGAAGGTGATCCCCCTGAAAGTAAAGTGTAAATGGCTAGTGGCAGGTAAAGTGATCCTTCTGCATCCTACCCCAGAGTATGAAGGCATTGTTATAGTTAACGCAAAAACAACAGTTGATGGACAGAATGCAGAACAATGTCATACATTCACCCCAGTACAGAGATCTGGGCCTAAATCCATCGTTTTTTTGCTCACCATGCCATTCCAGTTTGAACCCAGCCATATGCAAATCAGTCTTGACCCTGTGCCTCATGGGAACAGTCCAGCCCGAACTGCCAAGCCAGGTCCTCCCTGGACTGGAAACAAGCATCCTAGGACCGGTTTCGGGGTTTCACCCCTCTTCAGCCAGGATAGCTTGATTCCAGTGGCATGGAGAGCAGATCTGTGACTGGGGGTGAATGTTTGCCAATGTGCAGCATTCCGTCCATCATCTTGTGTGTTTTGCATTTCGCCCTAAGTGGGAAGGGTATGCCCAGACGTGGGTCCCGTGCTCACTACGCCACTGGAGTCAAGCTATCCTGGCTGATGAAGGCTGATAGCCTGAAACCGGTCCTAGGATGCTTGATTCCGGTCCAGGGAAGACATGGCTTGGCAGTTCGGTCTGGACTGTTCCCATGAGGCACAGGGTCAAGACTGATTTGCATATGGCTATGTCTGAACTGGGGTGGCGTGGTGAAGCAAAATAACGATGGATTAAACCCAGATCTGTGACTGGGGGTGAATGTTTGCCAATGTGCAGCATTCCGTCCATCATCTTGTGTGTTTTGCATTTCGCCCTAAGTGGGAAGGGTATGCCCAGACGTGGGTCCCGTGCTCACTACGCCACTGGAGTCAAGCTATCCTGGCTGATGAAGGCTGATAGCCTGAAACCGGTCCTAGGATGCTTGATTCCGGTCCAGGGAAGACATGGCTTGGCAGTTCGGTCTGGACTGTTCCCATGAGGCACAGGGTCAAGACTGATTTGCATATGGCTATGTCTGAACTGGGGTGGCGTGGTGAAGCAAAATAACGATGGATTAAACCCAGATCTGTGACTGGGGGTGAATGTTTGCCAATGTGCAGCATTCCGTCCATCATCTTGTGTGTTTTGCATTTCGCCCTAAGTGGGAAGGGTATGCCCAGACGTGGGTCCCGTGCTCACTACGCCACTGGAGTCAAGCTATCCTGGCTGATGAAGGCTGATAGCCTGAAACCGGTCCTAGGATGCTTGATTCCGGTCCAGGGAAGACATGGCTTGGCAGTTCGGTCTGGACTGTTCCCATGAGGCACAGGGTCAAGACTGATTTGCATATGGCTATGTCTGAACTGGGGTGTGCGTGGTGAAGCAAAATAACGATGGATTAAACCCAGATCTGTGACTGGGGGTGAATGTTTGCCAATGTGCAGCATTCCGTCCATCATCTTGTGTGTTTTGCATTGTTATAGTTAACGTTTATATGCAGGGGGTTGGAAATAAAATGTATAAATCAGAACTGGAAAAATTTGAAAAAGATGTGCAAGGTATAATCGAGGTACACCATAGAGATCTGTTCATACTGTTGGGAGACTTAAACCATAAATTAGATCCTTGTGGAGTCGACCAATGGTATAAAGAACTACTGGCAGCTTATAAGATCACACCCGCTTGCTTTCCTAGAAGGGGATGTATACCACGAGATCTTGCCCTAGGGAATTTTTTAGGCTCATTGGGCCTGGTCTGTATAAACGGTAGGATGGAAGTAGATCGCCCAGCAAATCGGACATTCTATATTGGCAATCAACTATGCCCTATAGATTATATATTTATCCATGCTTGGGACTTTAAACTTATAAGAGCCTTTGAGGTAAGGGAAGAGGAGGGAAGTGATCATTGGCTACTAACTAACCCTGGGCGTAGTTCGCGAAGTAGCGCTATGCAAAGCTACGCGAAGTGCACTTCGCACTACGCGAGCTACGCGTAGCACTACGCGAACTGCGTAGTGCGCTGTTCGCGATGATTGCACAGTGCCGGATGCTTGTCCGCACTGTGCAATCATTGAAAACGGCATCTTGCACAGTGCGAGCTGTTTTTTACTGCCGCTCGAGTAGATTTTTACTCGAGCGGCAGCTTTCTCAACGCTAACTGGTAGTTTCTCATCGCGAGCGGTCACGAGCATACGCGACCACTCGCAATGAGAAACCTGACCTCCCCACGTTGAGAATCTCGCCGGGAGGTTTATTTTCCATGCTCGCGATCGGCAACTTGATGTTGCTGATCGCGAACGAGGGAAAAGTCTCGCCGGGATGTCATTTTGCTTGCTCGCGGTCGCCAACTTGACGTTGAGGACCGCGAGCAAGCAAAAAATGACCACTGGACTACGCTACGCGTGTTTGCACTGTGCTACGTGCAATTCGCGTAGTGCGAAGTAGCGCAAACTTCGCTAACTACGCGAGCGTAGCCTAGTGCTTTGCCCCGGGTTACTGCTAACACACAATATTGTAGGAGGTAAAAAAAACCTAAGAGACACAATTATCCCTCTAAATGTGGACTACCCCAGAAGGCTTTCTACTCGTCTAACAGAGTAGTGTTTTGGAAAGTTAGCGGCGTTCCAGCAGGCCCAGACACTAGAGAGCATTGTTTTGTGGTTTGTGGCCTCCTGGCCTGCCTGGATACGTTGTCATAGGCCTGGCTGCCATGATGACTTTTGCGCACGGTACTCTTAGCCGTTGTTCTGTCGCCCTCTGCTCCTGCCAAGTTATTTTACAACTGTCTGCATTTTCTGTTTCTCACCTTTTCTCCTGTTCCTTTTGGGCTCAGTCTGAACAACAGTTACAAGGTCGAAAAACACGTCCCTGGTTCTTGCTGATATGGCCAGTCCCTCGCACCTAGACATAACACTATGTACAGCTGCCATGGGGAAATTGGTGGGCTTTTATTATTGCGTTTTTCCCTCTTGAGAGGGACTTGAAGAAAACCTTTCCAGAGAGAAGAGCTGTGATTGTCTGCTGATGTAGTCTTTGCATCTAGAGACTGAGGTATGGGGGTTCGCTTGCCAAAGCCCAGAGGTCTTCTATTTTTATAATACAATAGCTACTAGCACGGGGAGGGTGGTAATGTCATTCAGCCTTCTATCCACTGCTTTATGAAATGCTTTCCCCGTTAGTATTCTATGGAGTTGTAACTATGCTGATTATATTATTCTTATGCATTATGCTGATAGTACTGTCACGTGTACTGTATCTTAGAGCACGTATGTTGAAATAAACATTTTAACCTATACTGTGTCTCTTCTTACGCCGGTTGTGGACAGGTATGAGTGAGTGACGAAAGGGTGTTCTTGCTACTGCGAGTCCTGAGAGAGAGAGATACCGTGTTCTGGGTTGTCTAATCATTGGTACATTGTTGCTAATGGGACGCTAAGGCTAGTTGGGTTGGGGTTTTAGGTGCTAAGGTTTATGCTTGGCTCACCACTATATTCCGAGGTCCTATTATCCTGTGCATAGCTCTGTGTGTGTGCAGAATCCCTATAACATGGCGCGACCAACGAGTGGGGCTGCTTATCTGCGAGACGCTTGAGTAGTGCTTGTGCTTGTCCACAAGAACCCTCACGGACGCTTCCGGAAGCGTGTGTGACGGTAATACCTCCTATATTGACGTTTTTGTAGGTTATTTCAAGCTTGAAGTTATTAAAAAGGTTTCTTAATCGAACCCTCTATTGTGCTGCCTACTGTTAGGTTGTCGAACAACCCCGATCGTAATGGCGGGTGTAAACATAGCGGCACATAGCCGCGCAGCGCTCCGTGATCACTTAAGGGTGTATGGAGTGCCGGACACGGGAGTCGAACTGATCTTTGTGGTTCAAGCCGATCCGGCTTTCCACTTTGAAGTATTCTACTCTTGGGTCACCTTTCCAGCGGTGGAAGCGAACGATAATCTGTTCCATGAATATGAACCCACCGTTGTTCCTGCTGCCTATAGACCTTATACTAATCTTGAAGTACCGCTCACGGCTTGGCAGCACCGTGTGTGGTTTGATGGCGCCCTCCCACAACCGGTAACAACGGTTCGTTTAGGCCCCTTGTCTATTGACGGGGCCACTTGGCCTGTTTTGGCCGGGTACACCCCACATCCGCGATATATGCAGATACCAGTCGCTGACCTGCGCAATATGTATTCGGCTTTGGTGCGAGTGCATCGCGCTTTAGTGCAATATGTTACAGGCAACATCCAGGGGGCCCCACCTGGAGTTGCGGGCCATCCAGCTGCTGCAGGCGGAGTGACCATAAGTCCCGTCATGGTGAACTCAGTGATGGGCAAACGTCCACAAAATAAGGATGATTTACCTTATTGGCTTGCAGAAAAATTTGACCAGTTGGAGGCAGTTTTTCCAAACACGACACCAGTGGATAAACATAGAATTCTTACAATTAGTTTGCCAAAAGACTTAATCCCCGAGTTGACAGCATGCAACAACTGGGGTAGGGTATTCGCAGCAGTTTATTCGAAGTGTTTCGGCACTCCTTCCATGACGGTTCTCCCCTCTGTAATTAAAAAAGTACAGGATGAACATGGCCCTGAAGCGGCTGTGGAATTAGGGATGAGACTGGTGGGAGTGTTCGAAGTAGTAGCTGAGCTGATCCTTGCGAATGTCAAGGGCGATGCAGTGAACTTTCAAGTAGCTAATGCTTTGGCTTTAGTCCCAGAATTGGACAAGCCGCGCGAATTACCGAAAATTATAACCCAGGCTTATAAAACTATTGGCCGAAATAGCCTGGGCAATAAGCCTTTTGCAAAACAGCAAACACAATCGCAACAACAACAACAACCTAAAACTCAATCTGAGAAAGATGAGAAACCAGTTTTTACTAAAAAGAGCTGGAGGTTGAAAAAACAGGGTAAGCAACAGAAGAAGCCGGGGTCGCGAGGCGCATCCCCTGTTTCTGTCTCTTCTGAACGCACATATGATTTGCGCGATAGGGCGAGACTTAAATCTCCGGATAGGTTTCAGATCCCTGATACGCGTTCTCCTCGTTCTTCACAGGCACAGACAACTTCGCAAGCCAGTGGAGGGGATCGCCAGGATAGAGGAAGGGGTCGGGAGGCTCCCCAGGGACGAGATCAACCTCAACAACAAGTCAGAGGGAAAGCAGAAGACTTTCAACGTTCTCGTCCACAATTTCAGAAGAAGAAAGTTGCCGCTGTAACAGCGAAATATGCCACAGACGGTGAGAACGAGACTCCTGAATTGGACGTGGGCAGTAACCCTCCTAGACAGCGCCGCGGAAGTTACCATAGTGCGGGAGGCGCTACGTCCTCATATGGAGGCGACAGCAACTGAAACATTCATTACTGTTGAAACAGCCGACACCAGAGTGGCACCCCCTGACAGACTATTTAATATCGCCATTCAAATTGAAGGTGATATACAGCGTGTAATTAAAGGGATTTTTTGGGAAAATCTGACCTCTTCATACGACATTTTGTTAGCAGAGGCGGATTGGCCACCCCCATTCGTACTTGCTGCACGTAAAGGGGAGGAGGCAATCCTTCCGAGCTTTTCTCGACATGTCCCAAAGGACAAAGCGGAGGCTCTTGCAGCTGAGTGGGCTGTGTCCCTGGCTCCTGCGTTATACCGCAACCACGTGGGTTGGGATGAAGATTCTCCCCCCATGAGATACCTTTACGGTCCCTACCGCAGCCACAACCCCAATATCCCATTAAACGTGAAGCCAAAGGCCCCGTTTCTGAAATTCTGACGCAGTTAGAATATCAGGGAGTAATAGAAACATGCGTATCACCCATGAATAATCCCCTTTTCGCGGTTTCTAAACCCGATGGATCGTACCGCCTAGTATTGGATTACCGGCATTTGAACTCTCATTGTCGGACCTTTGCGGTGCAAAATACCCATAGTTCTGCGCTTGTAGACAGTCTTGTTCGTAAAAAATATAAAACGACACTTGACCTATCCAATGGATTTTACACGCACAACTTAGCCACGGAGTGTAGCCAATGGAGTGCTTTTACCTCCGGTGGTAAACAGTTCAAATTAAGGCGACTCCCTATGGGCTACAAAAACAGTCCAGGAGTGTTCGCTGCCCGTGTTGTCTCTTTGTTAGACGGCATAGACCCAGATGCGTGTTCGTACGTCGATGATATTTACCTGACAGACGACGAGTTATACCCGCATCTTTCCAGAGTGGACCGCATTATTCTCGAGTTTGCGGTATTAGGTTATAAGTTTAACTTTGCCAAATCACACATTGCTGAATTAACAGTTTTGTTTTTGGGCTACGAGCTCAACAATGAAGGTAAGGGCTTAGCCCCCACTTCTTGGAAAAATGTGCACTTTTGTGCCCTCCTACTACTCTGAAAAAACTTCAGTCTTTGCTGGGTTTCCTGAACTTCGGGCGTACTTATATTCCCGAATACGCCCAGCGTATCAAGCCATTGTATGCCTTGATACAACCAAACTTTTCGAAGTCTTGTTGGCTTCCGGAGCATTCCTCCATTCTGCAGTCTTTGCAGACAGACCTTCTTGAGTCTAAGTACCTGTTGACGCGTGATAACCACACAAACCTGGTGATTAGAATAATTCCGGGGGCAGTGGGTTTCACGTATTTAACCTTTAACGAGGGTGACACAGTACCAATCGCATACAAGTCACATCTGTACACGTCCGCAGAACTGCGCTTTTCATCTGTGGAGAAAGTTCTGACTGCAGTGCAAATGGCGATTCTGAAGGAGCGCGCACTGGCACAGGGAAAGCGCATTCTAGTGGTAACACCCTATCCTGCTCTAGAAGCAGTGACAAAGGCAAGTGTACCGAACTCTAAAGCTTTGCATCCCCGTTGGATACAATGGGCAACTTCTTTGACGTCTCCGGATGTCACATTCATTTTCGATTCTTCTCTACAGACTCAGGAGTTTTTACAGTATGAATTCGTTCATCCTCCTCCTCTGTCTTTACTGCCGCTTGAGGATTACGACTGTGTGATCTACACCGATGGTTCGGCACAACCGGCCACGGGGTCCAAGCATGCTTATTCAGCCGCATGTGCTATTGTTGCAGGTACCTTTGTGAACGGAGAGTTCAAGTCCACTGTAGTGCATACTCAAACACTCGGGGACAGTACTGCGCAATTGGCCGAGCTGCGCGCATTGGTGCTTGCGCTTGAATTCGTAAATCCGGATGTGACCACACTTATTGTATGCGATTCTTATTACTGTGTTCAATCATACAATGACAATCTATTCTTTTGGTCACAAAACGACTATAGAGACGCTAAAGGTAGCACAATCAAGCATAAGATGCTTTGGGTTCGGGTGGCAGAATTGAGACAACGTTTGCCACTCACACAAGTGGTTCACACCCTAGGCCATCAGCGGGTGGGCGCACACGCTGTTGGTAACGGTCTGGCAGACGAAGCAGCCAGATCAGCAGTAGTCACGTGTTCAGTAGCAGCAGTTACCAGATCCATGTCAAAAATTGACACCGATATTTTGGCCGCTATTGTTGCGACAAAGGAAGGTGCTAATTACCCTAGGGGTTTTCCTTCCAAATATTCTTATCAGTTAGGTCCCGAACAGGCTCCTTATGTAACAATACCAAACGTTGGTGATCGGCTGATACCCAACGCGGATCGCAGACTTTCCTTGATAACGGCAGCACACGAAGGCATGGCTTCGGCTCATGCTGGAGTGTCTGCGACCGTTTCCATCTTGCAGCAGCGGTACTGGTGGCGTGGTTTATATAAAGACACCCGTACTTATGTGCTTTCTTGTGACGTGTGTCAACAGATTAAGCCTTCTACGGTTACACGACCACCACAGACCTCGCTCTACATTTCTAACAGACCCTTTGGGTGTGTTTACTTGGATCACTGCGGTCCATTTTCCTCAGACACTGCCTATAAATATATCTTAGTGGCAGTGGACTCGTGCACACGTTTCATCTGGGTCTGGCCACAACGGAGTGCTGACGCTCGAAATGTCATCAGGGATTTGCGTGTCTTTGTGGGAATCTTCGCATGCGGTACCTTCCATTCTGACCAAGGTCCAGCGTTTGCCTCTAAGGCGTACAAGGACGCAATGGGTTCACTGGGGGTACGGGTGAAGTTTTCGTCTCCATACAGACCTGAGGGTAATTCAATTGTGGAGCGAATGAACCGTGATTTAAAGCAATCCTTGACAGCTAAGGTCTTAGGTACTGGCAGGAACTGGCTGGCCCACTTGTATACCGTACAACGTGCACTTAATAATCTCCCTAGAAGATCTCTGGGTGGGCGGACCCCATACGAAATGCTCTTTGGCATAAGAATGTTTGTGCCTGACCTTGATGGTCTAGACATGGCGGCGCAACCCGCCAAGTTTGATGTAGATAACCATTCTACTATGTTACAGGACTTACAAGAAGCCCGAGACAAACTTGCAAACGCACATTTACCTTCAGCCACAGATACTGCCCTGCAGATTCCGGTTGCCGGCTGGCTTCCGAAGATTGGAGACCTGGTTCGAGAGAAGGTGGAGAACAAGAAAGAATTCGGCCCCTCTTATCGTGCACCGGTTCCAGTCCTGGGTTTGAAGGGAACACGTACAGTCATCTTACCACCGCTTCCTGGTCGCAAGGAGAACAGATACATCTCAGTGGAAAATGTCAAGCTACAACAACTGGCCGATCCTAAATAGTGTTACACCAGCGGTCTCTTGTCCTGCAATTTACCGGACTTGTGTTCGAGGCCCTCCTGCCCGAACGGTCACTGATGTTACAATTGAGATGATTGATTTGCCTGAAAGTATACTCGAACCTCCAGTTACCCCCTGCATGGACGAGAACGAGTATACCTATCCCGAAACAGAATCTGTGGCTCATTTACCAACAACGCCACTGAGTCCGACACGTTATTCTTTTGACTCGGATTCCACCACGTCGATTGTCCCGTCCAAGTTCAGTATTTTTGTATCCTGGTTTAGAGACAATTTTTTGATTCCCCCTTGGACATACATTTGGTTGGTACTTTTCTTGATCTTTTTGTTCATGTCCATTGGCTTTGTCACAGTGTTTTTTCTACTGATCAATGGTCACTATTTGCCTGAACGCTCTGCTGTGAACAGTGTTGCTGGAACTTTGGCTCCACATTCCTCATCTCACATCATGAAGCGTGACCACACATTGGTGAACATTTCAGCTTTTCCAGTTGCTGATGGCATCGTATGGGATGCGGTAAATTTTCAAATTCATGGACCAACAGAAGTTATTAATGTACCGAATGTCCTTCGAGTTTCCATGGGTGATGTAGTAAAAAGTAATATTCATTCTGATGATTGGGATGTGCATGCAGTTGAAGCATTGTTTGCTGATTTGAAATATTATGCTTCATTTAATGCTGAGGATTTATATATGAATTCTGCGAATTATGCCGATTTATACTGTTACCAGCATTGGGGCAACCATTTTGTCCATAAGCTGAGTGCACTACGTAGCCCTGTGACCTACACTCAATGGGAACATTGCCCAAACCCTTTATCGGGTAGCTCCCGGACTCTTCGAAATAAATTTACTTATTTCACTGATTTTAATAGATCGAACCCTGGGTCCTATTATTTCAAATTACCTGCCCCTTTCACACAGAAATTCATGTTGACCCACACTAAATTGCTTTATTCGAGTTCCTTTTTAAAGGCCTTGGCTGTGGGTGGTTATGAATACTGGACGGAAACTGTGGATTTGAAGTCAATCTGGGGCTCCAAGCCTTGGCAGGTGCAAGGCACCGAGGCCTTGCACCGTGCCTGCCTAATCCCAGCCCAAATGGTGTTTTTGAATGCTTCGATCTATCAGACTACGTGTTGGGGTCTGGCTACTACAAAACAAATGAATGCACCATCAATTCCATCCCTGTCTTCCACTCTAAACCACAGCTCGCACTTCAATATGTCCCTTTCGACTTTACAGGTTTTGTTTCAGAACAATTCGTTTAATATGTCTACGCTTGTTCAGTCACCTTGGTTGTCTTGGCCCATATCATCTAACGAGTGCCAGCTGCGTTTTCATGACACAGTTTCTGGCTATACTCAGGACAAGCCCGATCCTAGGTTTTCTAACTCCCGTACTGTCACCACCTATTCTGTTGGTAAATTATGTAAACAATGGTTGCAACATTCTTCCCTAGACTCTGTTAAACAACATTTGTCCCTCCTTTCAGGCAATATTGATCTGTCCGACTTTATATTGGGACCTCGTGGTCCACGACCGAAGAGGTTCATTTATGAAGCTTATAATGAACTCTGGAAGCTATCGCAAATGGAGGCTGCTTCCCGTTTACGGGAAATAGACCAAGCAAATTTGGAAAAGGTGCTTGCTGTTGTTGACAATAGTATTAATACCCTGTCTTCCCGCATTTACACGTTGGAGAATATTGTGTCCTCTGTTGTTGATATTGTACAAGATGATGTTTCTGTGTTGTATCATGGTCAAAATCAATTACGTTCAGTTATGCAATTTGCGTGGACTTTGCAAACACTTAAGTTGGGTAAGGTTCCTTGGCACTTTTTGAACACCACTGCCTTATTTCTGCCTTTTAATTTAACTGACAAACAGCAGTTCATGTCCATGAAAGATGCAGTTTACACTCTGTTACATATCGAGAAAGTGGAGCCCTTACCATTCTCTGTAGCGGAAATAGATTCTGCTGTGTGGCTAGTTCATGGGGTTATCGCATTGCCTTTTTCCTTGTTTGAATTTAGTTCATGCATGAAACATTATCCTGTGGGCCGTTTCCAGCCTTTGGGTAGTGCCTTCCTGCATGAACTTTGGTCCCTCCCCTTTCATGTATAAATGCCTTAGAGATGACAAGGAAGTTTTTCTCACGGGGGAGTCATGCGATTCAACAGTGGGTCATTCCCTTGTTTGTAAACATATTAAATTGCACGGAGCTTGTAATGTTTCCGCTCCGAATCTTGCTTGTGTGTTAAAGGGCATTCCTGCTCCTACTATTTCTCCTACCTTTACTTTGCTTACAAATGGTAGCTATTTGCTTTTAAATAACGACAACTGCTGTGGTATGCAGGCCGGCATCCCTTATATTGTTACTGTATCGCACAGGGTTGTCTGCTGCAAGAATGTGCTTTTTCCTCCCCCTCACGACATCGTAGATAATTCTATTTGGCCTTCCATTCCTACTATGGAGGCGGATTTCAATAAACTGAGCAGAATAAAGGCGCTATTATTGAACGAGGAGGTTATGCTCACTTCCGCCCGGGAGACATTTGTTCTCCAGGTGGCAAGTACCCACAGTGAAATACAGGCCCTTTTGAACACTAACCTCCCACAACATTTCGGTGAATTAATTCACTGTATTTTTAACGCATATAACACTGAAGGTCTAGTGCATTTTTTTTAAGGTGGTGGGGTCCGGCCTAGTGTCCTCTTTCCAAACAATTTTTGGTGTGATACCGGCGTTTATTCATTCTATTTTTTCCAGTGTCTTTGGTGGCTTTCCATTAATCCTTGCTTTGGCGGCTGGTGTACTGCTGTTGATCTGCTTCCTTCGCAATGGCTGCTCCCCGATGGGCCCTTCTCGACCCCGGACGCCTACTGCTGCTCCGTGAGCACATTTTATCTGGTATCGGAGTTCTGCCGTTGGCGACACTGAGTGTGTCCTATACCCTTTCTTTTCGCTTTGCGCGTTTCACATGCGTGCAACCTGTGATGTCTTGCATTCACTGCCCTTTCACCTGGGCCATGGATTATTGCCTCTCCAATACGTCGTTGTCTGTTCCGGATTTCGTTCGGTTGATGGGTCCCTTAGAGGCCCATGAACGGGACTGTTCCGTTGCAGGCTGCATGACGCGTGCGGCTGCACTGGGGATTTTGGCACAATGGGATATCTGGGCGGCTGCTCAGAATCTCCTACAACAAAGCTATATTGAATATCACGCAAGCTGTCCCGCATTGCTTTTGGATGCTCCGTCCTCTGAGGAGCATTCCTGCAGCTTTGACCTGTTGGACTGGATGGCGTCTACGTTTTTTGACGATTCCAATGATGTCCTCTTGGACGGTATAGCATATTTCTGCACTTCGACGTTTTTGGATTGATTTGCCGTTCACTGTCCGTGGACTGCCTCGCTGACTGTCTTTTTGCTACCTTGCCGCGTTCCACTCCTTCCACTGTGGACGCCTCTGTTCTGCTCAGGTGTTTTGAACTCTGTCTTCGTCGTTAGTCTTGGCCGATGGACTGTCCAGGGAAGGGTGTCTTGTGGTTTGTGGCCTCCTGGCCTGCCTGGATACGTTGGCATAGGCCTGGCTGCCATGATGACTTTTGCGCACGTTACTCTTAGCCGTTGTTCTGTCGCCCTCTGCTCCTGCCAAGTTATTTTACAACTGTCTGCATTTTCTGTTTCTCACCTTTTCTCCTGTTCCTTTTGGGCTCAGTCTGAACAACAGTTACAAGGTCGAAAAACACGTCCCTGGTTCTTGCTGATATGGCCAGTCCCTCGCACCTAGACATAACACTATGTACAGCTGCCATGGGGAAATTGGTGGGCTTTTATTATTGCGTTTTTCCCTCTTGAGAGGGACTTGAAGAAAACCTTTCCAGAGAGAAGAGCTGTGATTGTCTGCTGATGTAGTCTTTGCATCTAGAGACTGAGGTATGGGGGTTCGCTTGCCAAAGCCCAGAGGTCTTCTATTTTTATAATACAATAGCTACTAGCACGGGGAGGGTGGTAATGTCATTCAGCCTTCTATCCACTGCTTTATGAAATGCTTTCCCCGTTAGTATTCTATGGAGTTGTAACTATGCTGATTATATTATTCTTATGCATTATGCTGATAGTACTGTCACGTGTACTGTATCTTAGAGCACGTATGTTGAAATAAACATTTTAACCTATACTGTGTCTCTTCTTACGCCGGTTGTGGACAGGTATGAGTGAGTGACGAAAGGGTGTTCTTGCTACTGCGAGTCCTGAGAGAGAGAGAGATACCGTGTTCTGGGTTGTCTAATCATTGGTACATTGTTGCTAATGGGACGCTAAGGCTAGTTGGGTTGGGGTTTTAGGTGCTAAGGTTTATGCTTGGCTCACCACTATATTCCGAGGTCCTATTATCCTGTGCATAGCTCTGTGTGTGTGCAGAATCCCTATAACAGCATCCCTCATTCTGAAAATATAGGATGGTTTGAAAGTGCTATTTCTGAAGTAGTGCAATGCATAAGGGTGGACCTAAAAAGTCAGAGCCGTAGTTATCATAGACAGGGGGGACTCAGTGTAAAAACAAGAACTGGTTCAACGAGGAATGTAGAAAATTAAAATTGAATATAAGGAAAAAGGAAAGTCATCTGAGATTAAAGTATGATTTATACATGTTCAATAGCCTACAGAAAGAAAGGAAACTATATAAAAATGTTATTAGAGAGCAAAAAAACATATAAAGAGAAATGCTGGGGAAGATTATTGGAAGCTATAGAAACAAGAAATGCAAAAATGTTTTGGAAATTAGTCCAAGATGGCTCTGGTAGGGAACAGTGGGCTATGAACTCTGTGGTGACAGTTGACGCCTGGGAGAGTTATATGGAAAAGGGGTCGTTCTAGAAAGTCAGGAAGATACATTATGGACAGAGGTGGAAAAATATATTTGGTCTCTTTTCGCAGTATGTAATGTGAGAAGCATCATATCTAAGTTAACACTAACCCGGACAGCGGGCCCAGATAATCTCCCGGCAGCAATTATACGAACTAGACCAGACTGGTGGGCAGATTTGTTCACCAAAATGTTCAATTGCATCCTTGACTTGGGGAATATGCTGATAAATTGGAGAGGGGCAATCATCAGACCTATCCATAAACGAGGAGATATAATGAATCCCAAAAATTATAGGTTAATTAATCTATTGGATATCAGTGAAAAGGTGTTTTCTAAATTAATCTTGGGAAAACTTAAGGAGTGGGCTGAGGAAACCCAAATTGTGCCTCCAGAGCAGGGCGGCGTCAGGGAGGGCCACTCTACAATTGATCATTGCTTTGTGTTGTGGGCAATGGCCCGGAAGTCGATGGAACAGGGGAGTAATCTGTTCTGCTGTTTCGTAGACTTCCGGGCAGCATTTGACCTGGTAGACCGAGAAAGGCTATGGGAAATGGTAGGTGACTTAGATATTCCGCAGGGGCTTCTGTCAATAATACAAAGGTTACATTTTCAGAATTGGGCCCAGGTTGTTTTGGATACAGAAGGAACACTTTCACATAAGATACCGATTGAAAATGGGTTAAGGCAGGGGTGTGTCTTGGCCCCGTTACTCTTTTCCTTATTTATAGCGGATCTGCCAGCCACTCTGAGAATGGTGCGGGTGCCAGTCCAAAAATAGATGGGAAGCATGTTGCATGCTTACTTTACGCAGGCGATTTGGTGATTGTGGACCAAACTGAGATAGGTCTGCAAAGAAAGCCTAAAGTGTTTGGTGAGTACTGTACTCGGAAGAGATTAACAGTAAACCTGGAAAAAACTAAGGGGCATATTAGCAAGACCCACGTTAAAATTATCGCCGTTTTAGCGGCAGGAAACTGCCGCTAAAGCGGCGATAATGGGCTTGCTAATTTGCGTTATGGAATTCCAATAGAAGCCCAGGTTAGATGTGCAGGACATCTAACTTGGGCTTCTATTGGAATTCTATAACGCATATTAGAAACTGCCGCTAAAACGGCGATAATTTTAACGTGGGTCTTGCTAATATTCCCCTAAGATCTTGTGCTTGTGCTTCGGTAAAAAGAGGAAGATTTTCAACTGGTTCCATGGCTCCATAAAATTGGAGATAGTTAAGGAGTACAAATACCTAGGAATTTGGTTTGCAAAATCTATGATGTGGAAAGTACATTTGAATGCATTAAAACTGCGGGCACTATCCTCGGTTAGTGGCCTGAGGAAATTCAATAATACCTATGGAGAAATGACGGATAGACCAGTTCTGAAGGCTTACACGGCTATGGTACCACCTCAGTTCTTATATGGGGCTGAATTGCTATACCTAAGTGGTAAGAGGATGGGGAAGAAGGGAAATGTGTAAAAAAATTATTATCCCTACCAAGATCCTCAATGATCCAGGCAATAAGACTAGAAACCGGAATGGTTTCTTGGGAGAAAATGGCAAGCATGGCACTATTAAGATTTTGGCAATGCCTGTGCGGTGAAGAGGAGCAAAAAGTGTCTTCTTGGTGTGAACGTGAGATCCTACAGAGTGAAAGTGGGCAAAAAGGGTCAGAGAAATGGTTGCTATGGTGTGCAGGGATTTGAGGGCTGACGTAGACCATCAGAACCTTTACGCTACCATAGGTAAGAAGGAACTTAGGACAATAGGGTAAGAAATATCACAGGTCCAGGATAGGCAGTACTTGAACAGGAAAAGTTCTGTAGGTTTTATGATAAAAGCTTGGCAAGAGGGTCAACAGTTCCCATATATGGATATTTTTCCCAATCGTTGGCTAAGGAGAGAATTACAAAAAATAAGGATTGGGATAAATCCATGTTATGAGATTGATAGGATTAAAAGTGCCATGATTGACTATGAAGGGAAATGTACCTGTAAACTAGGCACTAAATGCGATATTTTGCACATCTTATTAGATTGTCTAAATGTTCTTGATGCACGTAAACTGTGGTTACGACAAATCTCCCTAAAATATGAGGTTAAGAATTGTACACTGGCAATAGACCTGTTAACTGAAATGCACTCATTAGATGTAGCATGTGCAATGGGGAAGTTCATGCATGAAGTTAAAAAGTTTTTAAAACGTGTAGAATGGATATTTTATTACTGATATTGAGCTAATGAATTGTACTCCAGTTTTATAAATGTTAACTGGAATCTAAATAATTGTTTTAAAGAATATATTTTTATATTTAAGAAGATTCTTATATTGGATTTGGTGTTTTATATGGGTATTGTATAGCTCTTAGCCTAAGATAGTTTTTTAAATTGAGATTTTTGGTTTTTATGTCTGTATATGTTTAAGGACCTATGGTCTAAATAAACAACTTTTTGACTGACTGACTGACCTTGAGGGGTTATCATGTTTGAGTCACCCTTAACTTAGGGTGAGGACTTTTCAATTCTCTTTTGGAGGGGAGTCTGCGTTGCTCCTGGAGCTCCCTCTGCACTTTGGCATCTTTTTAGGGGTGACCCCATTCTGCTGGGGTCACCACCAGCAAGGGTAAACAAAAACAAGCAGCCAAGCCTGCAGGGAATTATGGGGTGCTCCTCAAGCTCTGCCATGAATATGAGAGCAGCGGCTCTCCTGCTGCTTTGTGGAGAGTCACGTCCTTTTCTGTCTTCAATTTTATTTTTCTTCTGTGGCTTTGCACCGAGGTTTTCCTTTTCTCGGGGTGCCTGGTCCCACCCGTGTTCCCCATGTTCATCTTTCCAGGTTGGAGGGCAGCTCGGTGATCCCTTTGCCCGGCCGCTCTCGCTTGCTCCCCGTATGTCCAGCACACTCGTTTGCTGCCACAGGAGTGGGCCCTTCACTCTGGTCTGCCTGCTCCTGCGGGAAGACACGTGCTGGGCGGCCATCTTGTGTGTCACATGGGGGAGTGCGGTGACACTCCTCCCTCTTGGCTCTGGGCATCATGGCCCAGAGATGGGGTCCTAGGCCCTCTCTCACCTCCGCGAGGGAGAGCGATGGTGCTCCCTCATTCCCGACTCTTCTTGGGGCCCAAGGATGGGGTCCTGGGCACCGTCTGCTTCTCCACAGGGGAGTATGATGGCACTCCCCCATGCCCAATGTCTTCTTGGGGCAAAGGGATGGGGTCCTGGGCCCCTTCTGCTTCTTGTAGGAGAGCATGACGGCGCTCTTTCACCTCCATCTTCTTTCCGGGGCCCAGGGATTAAGTCATGGGTCCCCTCTTCGTGTCAGAGGAAAGCACAATGGCACTCCCCCTTGGTTCTTGGGGGCAACCCCCAGACCCTGACCCACCCCGGGGGGCCAAACTGGAACAAGCGGCGAAACCCCACGCGCTTCGTCACTGCAACAGGGCTCAAAAGTCCCCAAACTTTAAATGGGGATGTCTCTGGCCCTGTTGGGCCGATTTGGGTGGCCACATCACCTCTCCGCCTATGTTTAAACCTTCCTGCACAGTCTTCTGGGATACTTCAAGATGGCGTCGCCCAGGAGTCACTTGCCACATGTGCTCTGGGGGTCTGAGCTCCACCCTCACTGATATCACTGCCAGGGCCTTCCCCTAGCAAATCTTTAAAGGAACACCCCTTCGGGTTTGGCTCCAGAGGTCTGGACTCCAACCTATGTTGAGTGGCCTAGGTCAGGCACTCTTCCTGGCTGGCACAGAGTGACAGATGGCTGATTGTTGCAGAGCAGTTCACCCAATCCATTCCTCCTTCAGAGTTGACTTAGCACTGTGAATTGCTTCCTTTGATGGGTGAGGCCTTTGTTACTGCAGCTGGGGAGAAAAGTAATAAACTCAGCTCAGCAGGGTCACAAAGGGACTGGGCTCTCATCCTGAGCTGAGTCAGAGAAATATGACATTCCTGGATGACCCATAATCTGTACCAATTAGATTTTGGACCTCACAGAATTGTTCTTTTCACACAGATTACAGTGTACATTGGTGCGACCTTGGAGTGTGTGGCCCCCAGGGAACTGGAGCTGCGCTCCAAGGAAGCCTTTCCCATAGGAGTATAATGGAGTGTCACTACAGTCAAGACAGTATAAACACTGACTTTCCTTACCTGTGTACCCCTTATTATAAAGCCTACTCCAGGTCACCACCTAACTCTGCATAGTCCCTTCTGAGCCAGGCTACCTGTGCACAGTTCCCGGGCTGTGCATGACAGGAGTCTCCCACATGCAGTCCTCATACATGTGCACACGTGTACACACATGCAACCAGTCAAGTGCACCTTACCCTGGCTGCATCGCAGCGGTCTTATCTTACAAGGCAGACCCTCGCGGTAAGCACGCTCAGTCCATTTTACAATGAGTTTATCGGGTTGAGTCGCAGGCTATGAGGCTCTCCCACAGTGAAAGGTAAAAAACCAGGTGATCAAAAAGTGAAAAATCCTGGCGGATTAGATGGTCAGAACCACCTTCTCACACACGCAGCACCCAGCTGATTCTAATAGGGAAGAAATAGCCACTATGCGTGGGTATTCTTTACCTAGTCAGCGATAATAAGTGATGAGGCATTCTGACCAGACACCCTACTTGCCTGTTGCCCGCTGCCTCAGATACCTTATGCTGGTTGGCGGCCGCTAAGACCACCTACCTCACTCAGCCATGAGACCACCTCTCCGACCCCAGACTGCACTAGGAACCCTCCTGGTTCTAGGTGAGATGTATCTATGTCATTACTTGTCTACATGGACTGAGCAGAACTAGGCCTACCCGTGCCCTGGGGCACAACCACTACGCCCACCCGTCCTGTGGACAAGGGTACAGTGCCTCAGCACTGATGCCTACATGCTGGATAGGTCTAGAACCTATCTCCTGGTTCCCTGGCTGATCTCCCTTCTGGGGATCATTCCCCATAGTATCCTCTTTCCTCTGGGTCCCCCACATCCTAAAGAGGCAGACTCTTTTGACCCTCACCCACAGCCTGCCGCTGGGGTCTTTAGCTGCCACCACCCTTCGGGACGACTGTCTTCCTTAAAGAAAAATTAACCCACTCAGTACTCTTGGTACCTCTCCCTTGCGGAGACACACCCTTGGCCCTTGGCATGGCCTCCTTGTATCATCTCAGACCGGCCTCACACCGCACTGGCAGTGTTGGGGGATTCGCACTGATGGTGCCTCATCAGAACACCGCAGCTCCCTCCCACCTTAGTAGCTCCCCACGGAAACCACCCCAGGAACCTAGACCCTATCCTTCTTCTCCGCTGCGAGAACAGGGCCTATGCACCCTTCTCCCCGAGAGATGTGCTCCCCTACTGGAGTACCTTTGGAGATCTGTGAGCCCTGGGTCAGCTTCACCCAGGCCGACCTCTAAGAGCCCTCCTCAGACTCCCTGCAGCGCTTCGGGTGGCCGTCCAGGGACCCTAAAGATCCCTGGTTGACCTGAACTACCCCAGACTGAAGCACAGGGTCCCTTCATTTAAGATGGGCTCCACCAAGCTTCTGGGTGGTACTACCTTCAGAAGTCTGCCTGGCCCCATCTTCTGCAACCTGCCTGACCGACCGCTCAGAGCGACAGCCTGGGACAGAAGTGGCTACCCCAACTCCACCTGCTGCACAGGATCCCTTCACTTAAGATAGGCCCCACCTGACTCAGGGTGACAGCTAGCTGTACCACTGCAGGCAGATCTGCCTTCTGCACCTTGCTGGGAGGACACCCACCCACCTTCCACCTCAAGGGGCCCCCAGGACACACCCCAGGGCTGGTACACCTACAGTGTCCCAGGCAGGGGTCTGCTAAGCAAAAGCCTCTGCATCTGTCACTCATCAACCGTGCAGAGCGCCCACAAGCAGAAGTGGCTTCCTGCCCCCCTCCTTGTCCTGGGGTCTGCCCCCACGGACCAACCTGAGTGGTCACTAGGCCAGGCATTGCCCCAGCCACCACCTCATGTTCAAAAAACAACTCGCTTTAGGATGCCATCCTTTTGCTTTCTCGGGTAACCACCTACCCTGCCCTGACACATCAGGGTCCACCACTAACCCTCTCAGATCTCCTCAGGGTCAGTTATTTAGCCCACCTAGGGAACCTAGGGGCTACCACTACACCTTCTATCTGGGGAACCACCCTCCTTTGGAGCCATCCACCACCATGGGATACCCCTTGGTTGCTCACCCTCCCCAACAGATAATCTGTGGAGACCGCGGGAACCAAAACTTTCTTGGGCCCTCCCCCCACCGTAAGAAAATGTTTTGGGGGGCCCCCACCGCTGGAACCCCTGAGGGTGTCACTACTCATTGCAAAAAAAATCCCCCACCCTTCCAGTGGTTTTTGCCTGCGCGCCAATGGCGGTAAAATCTTTAGCTTGGGCTTCTGTGGAAACCTGCCCTTCCCTAGACAAGTGCAAGAGCTTACCGGGGCCCCCTATTCACCTCCCACCCCCACGAAGCCAGGTCCACCCCTACACCCCAATCAGTGGTGTGGTTATCAGTTGCTGTCCCTAAACATTTAGAGAAGAAACCCTCCTCATACAGGCCTAGTGTGTATAGTTTTAGGGCTCAAAGGTAAACAAAGGCCTGGAACAACTTTATGTAAACATTTCTTTGAAAGCCCTTCCTCGGCATCCCACCCTTTGTGAATGCATACCAGTCATAACAACACAGTTTAAACATTGACCTTACATTTCTTCACATGACAAATGTGTACATGGGGCTTTCCTTTTCCATACCTTTAGTTCACATGGCTAAACCTTTGAACCCTTCGCAGATCCTTGAACTCTAATATTTGCTCATTAATACATAGGTGATGTGTGGCAAAACTGGACTTATCAAATGTTATCAATGCGTACCAGAATGGGATACTATGTTTCCCACCGCTGAACCCCAATGTTAGACGAGTCATTAGTTGTGCGGCCTGCACAAGTAATGGGTCTAAATTGAGCTCCACTGGGAACCAACCACCTCCCTTAAGTAGGCCTTGGACTGCTCTGCAATGCTACCTTATGAGAG
The DNA here is from genome assembly GCA_963921515.1 of Calotriton arnoldi. Classification (NCBI taxonomy): domain Eukaryota; kingdom Metazoa; phylum Chordata; class Amphibia; order Caudata; family Salamandridae; genus Calotriton; species Calotriton arnoldi. The sequence continues at coordinate 179,299 of CAWUFW010017038.1, read as the reverse complement.
TCAAGCTCTACAAGGGGGTGTTTGGTTCCCAGTGGAGTACAAATGTAGACCCATTACTTGTGCTAGCCTCAGAACTAATGGCTCATTGTCTAACAATGACCACCTAAATAAAGAGCTCCTTCACACTATCCGGCCGCCAGTCAAATTGTACATCATCTCTACTTTTTAACCAATGACTGGCTAAACAGCAGAGATCATGTATTGTTTTGCAGGCTGCTGGGTAAATAGCAGAGATTATGTGCTACTTGGCCGGTGACCGGGTAAATAGCCACTTACTTTCCTAACGATTCGTAATGAACCGAAATGTGAACATTGAGAATTGCAAAGTGCATTACAATTTTTTGGCATAGTCTCCAATTTTGCGATTTGCAGGCTTTGTGACTGAAAACACCGTAGTGCCTTCGCCACTCAGGTCTTAATGTGGTGTGTATTAATTGAGATGTTATTTATGCTCAATATTTTTTTTAAGGTCTTTATATTGCAAGGTATTTTAAATTTGCTCCAATTCTTTGGGAATTGATATGGGTTTTATCTAAAGAGACATATTTGACTTGATTTTATTTGCTTTTTAATCTAACAGGGCAGAGCATTTTTCTATTTTTCGTCACAACAAAGTCATGAGGTATTGAATATGAGCAAAGGTGAGTGATAACTTAAGCATGATTCTGAGTCACAGTTTGCGCTGCGCGAATTCTAGGGCCTTACACACAGAAGAACAAATAGGAGGAGACCGTATAAAACTCTGTTCTACTGCCTATGCCGAATGCGATAATTCAATGTAAATATTTTGTAACTTGCAATGATACATCTTGGTCTACCAAAACACACGTAGCCAGCTAGAACACACCTGTTTCTTATCTGCTACTGATTTCACGTGCATGCTTAACTGTGCTCACAGGCTGTTTTGACACATGGGGAACTTTCAAAGGTAAAAATAGACGGGAATCTTGTGACTTATAGTAGTGCATATCTAGCTCTCCATTTCTCATGATGCAAGGTTGTTTTAGTGGAATTACAGAACTACTTTAAAAAAAACAAGCACTGGCAAATCCAACATGTCTGTGGTTGGCCACCAGCCTTTTGGCTTTGCCAATACTTATTTTTGTCGTGTCATGGTGCTTGCAAAACTTTATTATTGGAGAAGCTGCTGTGCCCTCATCAATTAATAAAAACATTGGATAAAAGCAAAGATCTTCAGGGGTTTTAAAAAGCGCACTTTGCCACAGTAGTCCTAGCAACAAAGGGAACTACTTGATGTGTGGATGTACTCCTTGAAAGAGCAGAATGCTGTCACTCACAGTGAAGTTAGCCAATGACTGAAGTGGGCTGAACCACTGCCTCAAGCTGTATGCAGTGGTGGGTGGAAAAAATGTGAGTGACACAATAACATGCCAATGGATGGAGAGGGTGGGCTGAGAACCCCTATAAGTATAATATACATATAATCTTAGTAAAATCAAAAGGGCTTGGCTGACACTAGACCTAAACATAAAAGAAAATATAACTGTCAGAAGACTGTGACTGGCATAGGCGCCATTATGCCCTTTATAATACTATAAATGACACGTTCAGTACAGTGTCATGTGTATAATAGATACTTTATAGGACATATTTAAAAAGTCTTGGTGTAGCGTAGTGTTGCATACATGACTGATAGTTTTATTAATGCCATAAATACAACAAATGATTGAATGTTTAGAAGCCTGACCACAAGTTCCTGCTTTCAATTTCCCATTTTTTTTTCTATATATCTTTCTTTCCCCAGATCTCACCACAGTAATGCCAGAATTCCACACAAATCCATGACCAGAAATATTGCTGTAAACACTGCCGGGGTGGGTAGCCTCTTTTTCATCACTAATGAGTACTGGTACATAGAGGCATACTAAACAAGCATTAAAAACGCAAACAGGTCCCGTTTGTAAGAAAGAAAAAACATTCCGGGGTGGACAGCGATGTGTGCTAGTGCATGACCATATATTGTGACACACCCGATAGTCATTGTGGCATTTTTAATTTACCATTTCACTATGGCAAATGGCCATTTTAGAGCGTTAAATTAATGAATAAGTGTGTGGGAGCTCAAAAAAGTAGCTAGCATTTGCAGCGTCCGTGCGCTGTGAAAGCTTTAGAAAAATAAAAAAATTATAAAAAATGGGAAGCAGGATACCAATGTCGAACAGTAGAGGGAAGTCAAGAATGTTAAATAAATAAACAAATGTAAAAATATGTGAAATGGAGCAGGGCACCAACATGAGGGTGAACAAACAGGTGGGAGAGAGAGCAAGGAAGTATTGCTGAAAGAATTTTTTTTAAAAAGCACAACAAGTCAGAAGTGGAAGGGTACATGTCATTCAGTCAGAGGTAATGTAAGACACCAATGCTCCAGGGACCTGACAAAAATAACAATAGAGAGGAAATTCAATGGATAGGTAACAGAGTATTGAGATATACACGAAACCATCCAATCATGAGCAAAGGTTTGAGCCAAACCCACATTTTGTACTATATAGTACACAATAAGTCTTTAACAAAAGACAGCTAAATCTCTATGTAGGTGAGGTCTAAAAACAACTACAGAAAAACAGACACGAAGAGCAAGCCGAAGGGTGGGACACTTAGGCATTGTCCGCTGTGCTATGTAAACAGTTGCCTACAACAAAAAGCATTATCGGTGTGGGCAGGCGACATCTGCAAAGTTGCAGAGCAACAATGGGTTTGGAAACATCGCTTTCCAGATTGGACGTGAGGAATGAAAGGCTTAATACAGTGAGAACATGCTGTTAATTCACTGATTCATACCATCATACAGTGCCAGTGTGCATTGGTGTGTCATGTGTGTTTTGTGTATACCCAGGTGCGATGCATGTTTGACGTTTTGTGGTTTGTTTTGTATGCAAAGGTAAGCATGTGTGTTATATTGGTGTGTGGTGTATTGAATGTTCATTGTGTACAATGTATTTCTATGTTAGGTGTTCTGTGTTAACGTATGCATTTTGTGAGGTATTGAGTAATGTGTGTTTCAATGTTATACTGTTTTGTGTGTTTCTGGATAGTTGTATGCGTGAAGTAAGTTTTCTGTGTGGGTGATGTATACATTCTTCGTATGTATGTGTCCGCAGATATGAAGGACATTTGCCATTTGCTATTCACCATGGGACTTTTTGTGAGATGATCTTTACTTCCTTATGTGCGTGTGTGTGTGCTGAGCGCATTACCATATGCATTGTTGTGGACTATGATATGTGTGCTAGTATATGGTGTGCATCTACTTACGTAATGTATATGCATAAATGTATTTTGTGTGTGCTGTTCTGTACCTGCATTTTGTGGCGGTGCTGTATGCGTTGGTGATCTGTGTTTTATTTATGATGTGATTGGAAGGGTATGTGTGTGTTTATTCATAGATTATGTATTTCTGTGTGCCTGGCTGTCATGTGTATGTTTAATTGATATGATTTATGGCTTGTGTGGGTGATGGGTATACAATAGTGGGATGTTGAGCATTTATCTGTGTTGAGTATTTATCTGTGTGCACTGGTGCGATGGTTGTGTGATTTTACGAGTTTGGATGAAACAGAGAAAAGGGGTGTGAGGATGTGGACGAGAGAGGATGGGACAAGAGCATGCACAAGAGAGAATGAGAGTTACTGAAGGAAACAAATCATGATGACAATTCGTCAGCCAAATAGTTTTTTTCCTTCAACCAGTTAATTCAGTAGGAGTTTCCTAAAAAGTCACATGAAGAAGTTGTGGGAAACGTAGCAGGTACCAGACCTTAAGCTGCTTGATTTCCTGTACCTCAGCCCATAGGATGGGACTGTTTCTCTGTCGAAGAATTGATTATTACTTGGGGAGAATGTGAGTCCTTACGAAATAATCCGTCCAAAATCTTGTGGGATCCAACACACAAGTTCAGTAAATACACCTGGGCTCAACCCTGGTAGCTATGCATAAAGCAGACAGGCTTAACTTAAGGAAACGTGTACAAATTATTTAGCAGTAATAGAACAGTTAAAAAGTCAAAGTACAAAACAATAAAATCCAACAACTAATTTCTAAAGATATAGAATATTTATTTTAATCAGAAAAATGACAAAAAAAATTATTCAAATCCAATAGGGGAACAGGAGATATGAATTTGAAAAATATAAGGACAAAACGCATCAAAAAAATTAAAACATAAATCAGAGGTCACTGCTTGCACTTGACCAGGACCTAGGCATGAGGTCAGGCTCACTGCAATTGGGTGGAGGTCAGATACACCAGGCAGGTCATTAATGTCAAAGGTTTTACCTTCTGAGTAAGTATTTTTCATGGAAGTTGAAATCCTTCAGCAGGACAAGCAGGACAAGGTTGAAGGCTGTATCTGGAGAAGTCCTCTTGAAGTTGGATAGCAGTTTAATAAAGTCCTGCCGAAGTCATTGGGTTTAGCGGGCAAAAGCCCTGATCGGGAAAGTTGCAATTTTGTGGCTGCCAAAGTCTCTTATTGGTCAGATACTTTTCATGCCTTCAGCCAGGCAATATTTCGATGTTTGGCCTTTTTTTTTTTAGCTCAAAATCCTTCAGTAGGGCAAACCTGAAGCACGTATCCAACAATGTGCTCTTGAAACCAGTTACCTTTGCACAAGATCCAGCTGTATCTCTGAAAGTCTTCGAAGTACAAATAGTTTGTAAGTTCTAACTGTATAGACTTTCTGGAGTAGCTCCTCTTGGTCAATTCTAAGGCTTCCAGGACCTCAAGAACAGCACTTGAGGGTCAGGACTCACTCCATCAGAGGCCACCAGCAGGGTCTAGTAGCAACTGGTCATCTGGACAATCCAGGAAAATTACTCTTGCAGCTTGTCCCTATAGCCACACAGGAAGTCTGCTGAATGGCCCTTGGAATCCACTTCTCAGTCCCGGTTACAAGTAGGAGCAGGTCACACCCTTAAGGTCTCCTCTCCACAGGTCACAAACAGCAGGTCCAGTCCTCATCTGTTCTTACCAGATCCAAATGTGTCACATTTGGCACTAGCCAGAGGGTGGGGGTGACTCTTGGATACTCCCTAGCCAGTGGGCACAAAGTTCCCAGGGGCTGCGTGTTAGAACTGTCAGCCTAAGAGTGGTCTCCCCCAAACTTTTTGCTTTCTCCCCTCCTATTTTTGATGATCTTGCTTTTGCTGGCCTTAGGACTCCGCCCACTTTACCACTGCTAACCAGTGCTAAAATGCTAGTGCTCTCTCGTTTAAACATGGCAGAATTGGCTTACATCTGATTGGTATATTTAATTTACCTGGAAGTCCCTAGTAGAGTAGTACCACATGTACTCAGGGCCTGTCAATTAAATGCTGCTAGTGGGCCACAACACTGATTGGACTATCCACTTAAGTAGCCCTTCTAAACATGTCTTAGGCCTGCTGCTGCAGTCTGTGTGTGGAGGTTTGTACTGCCATTTTGGCCTGGCAAGATAAATCTCTTGCCAGGGTCAAACCTTCCTTTTTAATACATAAAAGTCATCCTTAAGGTGGGCCCTATACAGCCTAGAGGGCATGGTGCAGTTTATTTAAAAATCTGGACATGTACTTTTAAGTTTTACATACTCTGGTAGTGAAAAAATCCTAAATTAATTTTTCATTTCTGAAAGGCTTACCTCTTCCATAGAATTACATTGGGGTGACATTATTACATTTAATAAGCTGCAACGTCCAAATGGGTATAGGTAAATAGTTCATGTTTGGTGCCTTTAGAATTTTAATGAAAAATCCTCTTTTATGGTGAAGTCGGATTTTCAATCACAATTTTGAAAATGCCACTTTTAGAAAGTTGACATTTTCCTGCCTTAGCTGTTTACTGCCTGCAGCCTATCTCTGGGTCACATGACTGAGTGTAGTTGGCCGCTGGGCTTTGTGTATTCCTCCTAGACAGTCACACGCAATAGAGAGCTTAGGTGTACCTGGAAGGGCCATCACTGGCAGGATGGGTTGGTGGAGCTGGGCACAGTCCTACTTACTCCTGAATCAGTTGTGCCCTACTTTCACAAAAAATATTGCATAACCCCTGTAGTTAGTCTGGATCCAAGGCAGGGTAGGCAGGAAACCTGTGCACTTCAGAAAGAAACCTCTAGAAGCATCCCCCACTTAAAAAGGAGGCACCAGGTGTAAATATTGGACCTCAGACCCCAACTCTTCAGCACACGTCTGGACCTGTTGACTCTGCCAGAGATAAGGATTGCTGTGCTGCTGAAAGGACTGCCACCCTGTTGGACTGCTGCTCTAAAGGACTGTTGATCTGTTGTGCTGATCTGCTGCCCTCTTGCCTGGGTAAGAAGGACTAGACCTGCATCTCTAAACCCAGGACCCCGGAGTGACTCCAAGGGCTAGTTGGCTGGTCTCCTGATCAGAAGCCTCAGGGACAAAACAGGTGAAGGGGCCGGGCCCATAAATTCTAGATCTGTTCTAGAGTCACAATCTGAAATTTTCCACGATGTTGACGGTGAGCTTCCCTTGTTACAATTTGTCCTTGGTTCCCAGGCCTCTCCTATATGAAGCACAACGACCTTCCTTTATTGACTCAAGCCCCACGATCGTAACTTCCTCTCTCCTGGCCTAGCTAGTAAAACAAAGAAATTATTGTTTCTAATGAGAGCGCTTCTTTCACCTGCAACACAAAAAGTGAGACGTGAGAAAGAACAAATTCTACAGCACACATGAAATTCAAACTGTTAATTCTAAGTGAGAGTTTTCAGGGACTTTCATTTCAGGCATTCAAAATTCAGCCAACATAACAAAAGCATAGTATAAGCTTTAACAAATTCACATAACATTGAAGCAATTTCAACTAATGCATTTACCTAAGAATGGAATGACATAATTAATAGGCACATCTAGTACATGTATATTTGTCAGTTGCACAACACGAGTCCTTCACATTAATGTTTTCTACTGGTTACATTAATTTTCTACGTTGATTCTCCATGTTACTTTCCAATGGGCTAAAATACATCACGTTTTCATGTTAATACATTTAACAATTCTAACACTTCACGTTAATACAAAAAATTATTATATGTGGGTGCACTCTACGTGTGATTATGATGCACCCCTACAACTGAAATGAAATTCCCGCTTCATCACTAGCCTCCCACAACCTTGAACCCAGCACCTGGACTCTGCCATCTATGAGTCCTACCCTGCCAAGTGGTGCCACCTCATGTCATTCTGCCAGCCCATTTGTGGATCCAGCTGAACCAACTGATCTCCTATCCTGTGTGGCACAACCCTGAGCGGAACCGATGCTTTGCCTCTGCTGCATGGACTTTCCTGATGCAAGAACTTTGCATCTCAGCACTCAGCCACATTAGAACTGTTGCTGTGCAACGTAACCCCATCACAGGCCCTCACCTCGCAAGCCTCTCATCAACAGGATCCTTGATGATGACGCAGGACCTCAGATTGCAGCCTCCCAGCTCCTTGGAATCGACACATTGCCTCAGCTGGGTGACACATCCTCGACACTGGACTTCGCATCGTAAGTCCTAATTGACAGGATCCTCAACGCAGACACAGGATCTCACACTGCAGCCTCGCAGAACCTTGACTGAACAATATATCTTCAAAGCAGGACTCCGCAACTCTTCGCAACTAGAATTTAAGGTACTCTTGTTCAGCAGGCCTAACTAGGTTCCTGTAGCCAGCCTTGACTCCATCGTGGTTGGCCTGAACATGTGACTTTGCCCTGGTCTAGAGCGAACAGATATCCACAGCTGGTGCTTTGTACGTTTTTTGGCACTATTTTCACTGAACTCTTTAAAATTGCATATCTCCAGTTCTACTGATTGGATTTTTGTGTTTTGGTCTTGTTTTATTTGTTAAAATCGACTCTATTTTTCTAAATTGGTTTGGGAAATTTCTTGTGTTGTGTTTCACTTTCTTACTGTTGGAAGTGCTGCATAAATACTTTACACATCTCTAAGCCTGACTGCTCTTTGTCAAGCTACCAGAGGGTTAAGCACAGGTTAATTTAAGGTTTGCTTGTGACTTCAACCTGAAAAGGATTGTGGTTATTGCTTGAGTTTGGGCTTCACAGCCTTAAACAAGTAACCCCATTTCTTACACTGTCCCCCACTTTTTTTTATAGCACACCCCATCTGCCTTAATGCAAATTACTAGTTAAGTTGGGGGGTGGGGGGTTAACCCTTTTCAAGCAACAACCACAATCCTTGTCAGGGTAAACCACAAAAGTCACTAAATTAACCTGTGCTTAACCCCCTGGTAGCTTGGTGCATAAGCAGTCAGGCTTAACTCAGAGACAAGGTGTAAGGAATTTATGCAGCACTCAAAGGGTGTTAGAGTAAAAACACAATACAAGAAAAATCTCACATCAATTTAGAAAAATTTAGTAAAATGTTATAAATTATTTGACACCAAAATGACAAAAATCCAATAATTAGAAGCGGACATATGCAATTTCAAGTTTAGCACATAAAAGCACAAAGCCCCACTCACGTTTATCTGGTCGTGCGAGACCATGTTAAAGTTACAAGTTCAGTCTGTCTTCGGCAGAGTGCAGGCTGGATACAGAGACCAGGTTAGTCCACCTGAAAGGGTTAACTTCTCAAAGTCCGGTAAGCAGAGTCCAGTTTGCAGTGGAGGAGGCCGTGAGGAGCAGGAAGAGTATCGTGGATGGTTGTCGCTGTAGCGCAAAGAGCAGCCCGGGTGTTGCGGACGATTGTCACTGTAGCATGAAGATTCTGTTGAGTGTAGCGGATGGCCGTTGCTGGAGTTTCACACCGGTGGTTACCATTTGCTGTCGAGTCTGTAGAGCAAAGAGCAGATCTAGCGTTGCTGGTGGTCACTGGCAGTCACTGTAGTGTGAAGAGGCAGGTTCACCAGAGCTTTATGTTGGCAGTCAGCGCAGGAGGCAAGATATCGGCATGGACAGGCCAGTTCATGGTTGTGACGAGCCCAAAACGTCAGGATTTCTCTTTCGTGTTCAGAGGACTGCACTCTGATGCCAACCAAGGACCCAGGACCTGTGGATGCACCTTTTGGGAATCAGGGACTCCTTCCTGCAGAAAACCAGCCGGGCTCAGGCAGGCCCAGTTGCAGATCCAGGTACATCTAATTGCAGCAGGTCAGCTGGGCAGTTGCAGGGAGGCCTCTGGAGCTTGCCATGTCCTTGTAGCTGTAAACAGAAGGTCTGTCAGCTGACCCTTGGAGTCACTTCAGGTAGCCTGGTATCAAGGGAGCAGGTCCTGTCTTCCTTCTCAGACAGCAGGGCAGGCAACAGGGCACTTTTTCTGTAGTATCCACAGGTCTAGCAGTGTACTGAAGAGTTGGTCTGAGAGTTCAGTACTTATACCTTGTGTCAGCTTTGAAGTGAAAGAAACTTCTAAATTTCCCCTCACATCTGGTTCTGGAATATCCTTCCTTTCCCAGCCCTGGTTTCGAGGGGTCTGGTGTGAAAATAGACTAGTGTGAAGTCCTTTGTAAGTGTGCTGAGGCAGGCGCTTTGAAGTGCAAGTGCAGTAGGGGACAGCTCTGCCCCTCCCATACTGAGAAGGTGGCCGATACTGACTGATAGACCTGGCATCCTTGGTGTGGTTTCCCCAGTCTTTTTACCTCTACCTCCTGTATTTTTGATGTTGTGCTGGACTTCCTGTTTGCTGGTTTATGTACTCTGGGAACTTTACCCTTGTGACAAGTGCTAAAGGGCAAGTGCTCCCTGTGTAAATTGTAATTCTGATTTGTTCTCCATGATTGGCATATTTTAATTACTGGTAAGTCCCTAGTAAAGTGCACTATGTGTGCCCAGGGCCTCTAAATCAGATACTACTAGTGGGCATGCATCACTGGTTGTGCCACCCACATGAGTAGCCCTGTAAAAAGGTGGTGTTGCATCAGAAAAACAGCCACTGGAAGGCTGAAGTCTTGATTTGCAAGGCTTTTGTAGCCTTTTTGGCAGCAGGAACCCCCTCCAAGGGCCCAGAACTGGAAGTGGCACCACTTGGCAGGTCAGAACTCCCAGCAGTGGAGTTCACGGAGGCTGCAGGTGAAGTCCTTGATGGCCCTGAAACTTCTTAATAGGAGGCAAGCACACACAAGCCAGTTGAGAAACTTCACAAGCAGGATACACAGCAAAGTCCAGTTCTTTTCCTCTCCAAAGCAGAAGAGGCAACTTTAGTGCAACCCAGTAAAGCCACACACAGCAAACGGAAGGACTCCTCCTTACAGCTCTTCAGCTCTTCTCCATTATGTACAAATACTTTACACATTGCCTCTGAGATAGACCTGACTGCTCGTGCCAAGCTACCAAGAGGGAGCAGGGGTTTTCTTGGGTGTGTAACTCCTTATCCTGACTAGAAGGAAGGGTCCCTACTTCAACAGGGTACATTCCACTGCCAACTAGAGACCCCCATTTCTAACACTGACAACATATAATACACATTTGTATCACTGTCTGGGAGGAATACACAAAGGCTAACTGCTAACTACATATAGTCATGCGACCTCAGGTAGAGGTTGCAGGCACCAAATGGTTAGGACAAGAAAATGCTATCTTTCTAAAAGTGCAAAAAGATTGTGTCAATTGTTTGACTTTATCCTTCTAAAAGTGGCATTTTCAGAATTGTGACTTAAATTTGACTTTACCATTAAAGGGGATACAATTCTCCATAGTTGCCGACTTTGGAACTGGGCAACTACGTTTGAGTCTCGACAGTCAGCTCAACATCCTGTGATTCTAGGTAAATCACTTAATCTCCCCTGCCTAAAAAAAAATGAATGTGAACTTGTGCAATGTAGCTGGTGCCCGTGTATAGTGCTCCAATATCTTTGAGTAAAGTCAAATTAGCGCTATGTGAAAATGCCAATAAAAAAGAACTAGTACGTCTATCACAGCGCCAGCAGTGAACAGACACAAAATAAGATAAATCAATATATTCTTGATCCATATTCCACACAAAAAAAGGAAGTGACGCAGGAAGTGACGCCTCACATGTCCTGCCAAATTAGAAGGAAGCAAAAAGAGTGATAATGATGCCAACGAATGGTAAGTAATATGCGGGCTAAAAGTCCCTTTTTAGAGTGTTTTTTGATACACAATAGATCGTCGTCAAGTGACAGAGCATGCTCGCTGTCTGCAGGTAAGATCTACAAACGGAGCGTTCTGTGCAAGACTGAAATGCTAGAGTGAAAAAAATGTAAAGGTTGGCTTAAAGTCTGTGGGGTTTATAATGAGTATAGATTTTCACACTTTCAGAATATAGGAGAGGATAAACAGGACAAGGCTGTGATGTGACCCAGAGGCACTGTATTCCTGTTTGCTGTGGCTGTTTTAATGAACTTTATTTTACATTTCTCACCAATAAATGCTTCGCATAACGCAGGATGCTATCCTGGAATATATGCTGGAGTTATTGCTGTTTTTCATTCCTTCAGGAGCACGCTGCAACCTTGCTCGCATTAACATGTGACAGTGGGCTGGGGCACAAAAACGCATGGCTGAAGATCACCATGGAGAATGTCAGGCAGTGTCTTCTAAATTCCCTATAGCTGTGCTTTGCTTGCAGCTCCACCCTTCCTGCTTTCAATGGACGAGCATAAGAGGATTGGTGGAAGCGCATAGAGTGTGGGGGGAAGGCATGGCCCTAGGGGAAAAAATGAAATTTACAAAATATATAAATAATCAGGGAGCCATAGAAGAGAAGCATGCCACTATCTAGTGGATGAGGGCAGTATTAAAAACCCTTAGGGCTTTCCCATTCTATGGCCTCTACTGAAGAAATACAAGTAGTACATAGTACATACTTTCTCTTTTTTTGTGAGTATAAACAGTTGGAGAGAGCCACAGATTAGTGGGGAAGTGAGGAACAGAAAGAGAAATCATGGAGGGTTGGCTGGTGAGTGAGAGGGAAAGAGCAGGGAGAGTGCAATAAATATTAGGCACTCCCATGGAGTGCTGAAATCCATTTGAATAAGAGTCCCCTCAAGTCAGAAATGGAAGGATACAACTCATCTAATCAAAAGACGGCTAGACCGAAATGCTCATGGGTGGTACAAACACTAGAACAAGGAGGAAAGCCATCACATCAGGGCTGGGAACTGGGACAGTGGAATAATCCAATCATGATCAAGTTGCAGACATAACACTCACTCTACGTCTATATTAAGTTCTATGGGCCTGATTAGTAGTTGCTCGTTATATTCCGACTGGTGCGCAAACCCCTGTAAACGCACGGGTCGGAATTACGAGTTAAAAGGTATTTAACGCTTCTGATAATTATCGGATGCATTAAATACCTCAAGCTTCGTTAAATTACTGCAGGTCAGACCTGCCGAACTTTAACAGGGGAAATGTATACGGTATTTACGATACCATGTGGATTTTAGTGGGATAAGCACCAAAATTTGCATGTTATTCCCCAATAACTCGCTTTAAGTGCAATTTATTGCACCCAATAAATACCAAACAGCAGGGTATGGTTATTTACCAGGTGCAATAAATAGCACCTTTACTTGTAATCGGGCCATATAGGTCAGTTTGCCAAAGGATAGTGGAAGCTGTCTGTCGGCAAGACCTAACAAAAAAGGCCCTGTTTCTACCAAAACAGACAAGAATTGTGCCTCTTCAAGTAATGTGAGTCTCTCTTGAATCCATGTTGCATGGTATTGAGCCAGCTCTGAGACCCCCTCTCTCCCATTAAACCCCCCCCTCCACAGTCCCTAAGGCAACTGTGTACCAATATCATGGACGGCGGTCAACTGCAACCTAAAATCAGCACCTGCAAAAAATGTTTGAACAAGCTCTACACACTGCAGAAGGCCACTACTAGAAAGAGGTGGTGGGGGATCTGGCTGGGACTCCCAACAAATTCTTCTGTGAACTCAGTCCTCTAGTCTACAGCCTGTCGGGGAACTGCCACAGTGGCAGAAAGGCTGGACTGCCCTGTGCAGAAACCATTTAAGATAACACTGGTTTAATATTGGTCAGTATCTGCCCGGGCTCTATGATCAGGGCGTGGCTTCATAGAGGGTTTGTGGGGTGTTCCACTAATAAATGGTGAAAGTTGGGTTTGAGGAGGCCCTGTGGGGTATGACAAAACAGCATAAGCCTCTCACCATGGGCCTCTTCCCGTGGGCACTTTCAGAGGAGCTCCTGTGGTGAGCAGCAGTACGTGATACACTGCAGAGCACATGTATTACCTGACTTGACTAGTCGTGGCTTAGCTGTCCTCACTGCTTTATTCATTACGACATGCTGCACGCATCTGATATGGCCTGAAATGATCCAGAAGTGAGGAAGTGGCCCAAATTACAGAGCAAACAGACACTTTATGGCTGCCCGTCCTTTTTGTTCCAACTACTGATTGCTCTTTTGCAAGATTCTGTGAACACACCTTCAACATTGTAAACAAGATTTTTAGCAACAGAGCCAATATAATGTTCAATGTTCAAAGGATAGAGAACAACAAATACAAAACAAAATTTGTGCCCATGAGCCTAATACAATTTTATTCCTGATTCTCTATTTTCTTCCTGGAAAGTTTTGGGGTGATCCGTCAAGTGGAGGTTGAGAAAAAGGGGGCCCCAAAACACAAAATCCCCATGCATTTTCTCTAGACTTCTTTAGAGACAAGGTTACAGCAAAAAATGCTGAATGGAATAACACCAAATGTGGCAGGAAACTAGATCTTTGTCCTAAGATTGTGCTTTATGTGTTTTAGGGTAAATCCATTCAGTAGTTTTTGAGAAATTAAAGGACAAAAATAATTCTTTATCTGGATGCTATGGTCTGCGAGAGTCTCGAGATACTCTCGCAGGAGCACCAATTTAAAAATAGTTCTGATTGGCCCAGGAAGCTTAATTTCCCTTGGGCCATCTTGCTCCCATGGGAATCAGACTCCTGAAGGAGCAAGCGCTCTGATTGGCTGCTAGCAACATGATATTGGCACACGGTGCATGAATGTGTGGGGGGGCACTACATGTAGCCCACGGGGGCCCTGCTTGGGGCCCCCAAAGTCCCTTTCCGGCAGCCTTTTCATGGCAGTCGCACTGCCTCCATTGTACGGATAGAAGTACGACAGTTGCCCCGACGGGATCCTAGATCCTAGATCCTGTTGGGGGCGGCAGTCTTCCCCCCACCGGCTAATGCTCCGACCACCGGTATCATAATCTGGCGGTTAGACTGAAGGGCTGTCAGCCGGTCGGATTGCCACCAACAGACTGTCAGTGGCAGTCCGACCGGCATCCAAATGAAGCCCTTAGTCCCAAATGGGTGGATTTAATGAAACTTCAAGAAGTGGTTAAGGAGGAGCATGCAAATTCAAAACGTACAACCACATAAGAGTAAGCCATTTGCTTTTTCACACAATACACATTCAAATCTACTACAGTCGTTCAACTAACAAAGTAGGCTGAAAAGTAGTCCAGCCAGCCTTGGAGTAACTCAAGCATTACACGTTGCTAACCACTGGTCCTGAAACACATTCCCATAGAACTCAACGGAGGCAAAGAATAACACAATCTTATAGGTAACTGTATAAAATAAACGAAATTAAATACGATTTTTTTTTTTAAATACTTGCATTTCTTTTTGTTGTTAATTAATTTTTAATTAAAAATGTCTAAAGCCTTATTATGACTATGGGGGTCGAACAGCATTGGCCCCACCACAACCACCAGAGATCAGAGATCCTTGGAGGTGTTGTGGCAGTCTTGAGGCCGCAATATGCTTGGCGGAGTCACTGAAGCCACGCCAAGCAAATTACGAGTTTCCGCTTCACCACCGTTTTCATGACAGTGAGCCCGCCATGAAAAGTGTGGCAGAGAGGAAACACAGGGGGCCCCTGGTTGCCTCTGCGCCAGGGGATGCATGCAGGGGGCACCTGTCTGCATGCACCCCCAGTTCCTGTGGGGCATGGACTTGACAGCCCATGCCCCGCAGGAACCTGCAATGGTGTTTCCATTGGGGTGCCTGTTATGGCTCTCCTATAAGCCTTTAAACAGGCACCACCGTGGGCCAGCCGCCGCAGGACTACCCGACCTGGGTTTACGTCGGATTCTGGAGGGCGGTCAAATTATGGCTTTGGCGATGCAGGAGCGGGGCGCTGGCATGGCGGCCTGCTCCCATGCCGTCAAAGTTATAATAAGGCCCGAAATGTTCATTTTACTATACTTACATAATAATATTTTTAATACAATATATTGCAAACAACAATTTATTTTATCATTTACATCACAAAATACTAAATAACTTCCATCCAAGATTGTGACACATTCAATACAAATGATACTGTAAGGTGGATTACGGAAAATTAACATTTAGTTTAATTTTATTTAATTGAAAAAGTATTTAAATAAAAATTCAAAAAAATGAATTAATGTAAAAGTTATTTATATGTTACACTTTAGGGCAGGTGTGTTGTCCCTTGTTACTGTTGTAGTCCTAGGTGAATAGGAGTTATGGAAATGTGCTTAGTTATTTCTAATTTTAAAAAATTATATTTATTTTTGTTAAATTAAAATTATTTTCTTTCTTTAAATTCACAGCTTCTTTTGTATGTAGGAAGAGCTCCGTTCTTGTGGTGTAGTTATCCACCAACTCCCCCAACAGGTGGAAAGTTACTTATAGTAACCTTTTGGTTGTAAATTCAGTCATAAGAGTCTTATCCCCTCCATTGAGAAGATTTGCACAAAGGTTTATGTATAGATTGCGAATAGGCCACTAAAGTGTTTAATTTTTAAAAGAATAAGTGCTGGTGACCAAAGTTTTGCACAGAAGCCTGGGGTCTATGCTTTATAATTTTTGGAGTATTGCATACCAAGGCTGCATAGTCTTGATTCTACATCATGCCTCTTTTATCTATCACCAGACACTCCCTGTGCCTTTATCTCATGTTTTCATGTTCTCCTTCATCCTTGCTTTCTTTCTTTGTTGCTGTTTTTCTGTTTTTCCTTGCTTACCACTTTTGTGTATTTCTCTCTAGGGCTTTGGGTAAACGTCTGATGAGGAAAAATAAGAAATAAGTGCTGGTTCCGAAAGATAAGTCGAATAGAATGATGGTATATCGCAGGTTGTTTGACTTTTATGGTTTTATCTTTAAAGCCGAATAAAGTTTGTTGATGATGAAGTGCCAGTGGGCTCCACCTGCCACCACCAACAATTAAGCAGTAGGCCCCCATTTTTCTTTTCACTTCACACTTTTGTGCAGGAGTTGAATCTCCCTGTATGAATATGCACTGGTTAAAAAAATTATTTGCATTGCATGTTAAATGTAAGGAAGTAAAAAAGTTAAAAAATATATATATTTATACATTATTGCATACCTCATAAATAACTGCACCCAAAGGTAAACAATTACAAAAAAATGACAGAATGGACAATAAAACAACTATTTTAAAAGATGATGAAAATAGTCATGACCAACACAATTTTCACAGACTGGAATACTTTAAATATATAATACAAACATGTAGATAAGGATGTTTTTGGACCTTGTTTATTTAAAGAACTTGTAGGAACAGAGATACGAATAATTTTCATATACATTTTGAGCATTCTTCACAGAAAGTTAATGATTCTAAAGCTGTTTATTTCAGCCGCAAGTTTTCGACTACATGCTCATTCTCTGAGCTAGGTGAACATTCTAGTTCTTTATTAAAACATTGTCATTTTCCCAGCCAGTTGTTATGGGAAGATGTTATAGAGATGTGTGGGTTGATACTGTGATGAGGCTTGTCTCAGATACTATCTATGAATATCCTGGGTAGATTTTGACTGTCTTAGAGCCAATTAAAATGAAGCATTTTGATCATTTATAGCTGTCTGATTTACAATAGACTGTTGCTACCTGGGATACTGGGTCAAGCAGAGGAAAATTAGAGCTGCCACAGACAGGCAGCTGGTAGGAATACACCATGTCATATTCACAGCATTAAATGTGTTGAGCATTATGATATCCCAGAGAGTCTCCTACTCACACAAATCAAATGTAAATATACTACAGTGGACACCAACTGAGATTGGATGTGTCCGACAAATGTCCACAGAAATTAAGTCTGAATCCTGCAATTGAGATGTAAGTGATAATTTCTAAATCAATTCTAATTAAGTGCTTTGTGTCCCACTGGACTCAATTTAGAAGGAGAGATCAGTAGGCATCAACACTGGATGAATCTATTGCACCCTAAATATAATGCTGCCACCAGAAAGAGCCTTTGCAAAGAGGGTCAAACGGGGCAGTACCATTTCTGGGTGTAGAAAGATGCATTATTTCTTTACTTGAAGCCAGGCAGAGCAGGAGCAAATTGAGTCCAGGGGCCCTTGACTCCAGGGTCCCTATGTTTTTATTTTTTTCCAATTAATGTGCATTTTCGAAAATATTATGTAAATGACTCTTACAATAATGGTCTAGGGCCGTGGAACATATTATACAGATGATAGTTAAGGATCACTTTAAGCTAACCAATCTTTATAATTACCTTTTTCATTGATCTCAAATATCTAGATATTTATACGAATGCAATTTTCAAGATAGAGGGTGGCTATTGCCCACAACAATGAGAGGCCCATCACTCCACTTTTTATTTTACTCTCTGTCTGAGAGGAACACAGAGGGTTTACTATCAGAGCTGGCCCATGGAGGTTGCACACGACGAGCAGCAAGTAGACACTGACCATTACACTGTGTCCCAGGTAATAAGGCATGTATGTCCTTCCCAAAAGCCTTTCTAAGTAGAGAAGTTCTGTCCTAACCTGGTTGGTTGGATTATTGAATTGATTGGCAGTGGGCTGCTGCCCAATTGCAAATGACTAGACATTTCAGCTATAGTTACCATCCAATTTCAAAAGGACTCTCATATCAGACAGACCTGCATAGACCCTCCTATAGTCTTTACAGAGTGTGTAGCTATGTGCTGAAGGTCCAGCTGAAGCACTGGATGCCCACTCTGACCAGAGACCAGAAGAGGGCTGCTCCAATTTAAAAATACAGCACCTGCTTATCCTGCACACTAGCATGATCAAGAAGGACCTGCCTGGTCCCAGTTTGTGCCCTTGGGTGTTGTGGGATCACACACCCTTGTTCCTGCGGAGCAGAATTTGAGCTGCTCCACTACAGCACAGAGGTCTTTCACCTGAGTTTGGAGCCGGTTAATGAGAGTATCTAGGACCCCTGGGCCAAGAGATAACAACATTTGTAGGGATTGACCACCAAGAACCCTAAATATATAGAGAGGTTATTGACCCCAGATGGTTTATTGTAACTTTCTGAACTCCAAGACACAGGGCCTAATTACAATGTCGGTCGGTAAGACTCCGACCGCTGGTCGGAGGCTTACCGACCAACATTGTAGGTTTACACTCTGACCGCCATATTACAATGACGGTGGTCGGATTGTAAACTGGGTGGGGAAACCGACTCGGTTCCGACGGGCTCATGTAGCCTGTCGGCCAGTCGGAATAGTCTCATAATCCCTTAAGAACGGCGTTTCCGCCATCGGGATTGTGATGTTTATTTCCGACAGCCTTTCCATGTTGGTTTTTCCGACATGAAAAGGCTGTCGGAAAGATACTTTGGGGGCCCCTAGTAAGCCCCCCTCCACCCCTGACCCTATGGTGCGCCCCTGAAAATCACAGCCCCATGCCTGCCACACGGTGCAGGGATTTGAACAAACTCTCATTTCTCAATGGGAACTTGTGCTGCGGGCGGTTTCCGGGAGTTTGCGACCGCACCATGTGCGGTTACATCCTAATTTGCATCCTAATCCAGTGTGCGGGTCTACCGACCTATGGTCAGGTGGTTCTCACACCGAGATGGTGTCAGTCGGAGGCAACTCCGACCGACATCGTAATAAGGCCCACCGTGTATTACTTTTCAAGGATACTGCATTGCTTCACTGTTTGCTATTATCTTTATTTCTTTGAACTAATATGCAATGATTACGATTACTAGGATAGAAACAATACGGGTTTGCAAACTTAGTACAAAGCAACCAGGATTTGGTGAAAGAATTGAGATCCTCCATTATTCTATGTGGTTTTCGGGATTGGTGGCATTGTTTCTGTGTATATCATCTAACCCTGCTTTATCATACCTGCACTATGTGGTATTTCGTGCAGTGTTCCTGTGTTGGAAAGGGTCTGGTGTCCATAAAGGGTGTATACAGCGTATCTGCAGATTTTTTGGTTGATCATTCATTTTTACACCACAGATAATTATATATTGTGTTGTTACAAACTGTCAGAACTCTTATGAGGAGTTCATATGTTTATTATAACAGTTATAACTGCTTCATACTGAACCCCAACTCAGCCTGACACTATTCTTTTGAGCTACACCTTAACTGCTCATCTGTAGGTAGATGAAAAATCAAGAAGGCTTGGGTGGCCCGTCAAGAACCCAGTTTTCTGCGGAGTTGGAAACACCAATATCACCTTTGATATTTGCTTGGTTGTCCCTCTGACTGTAAGGATCCGGGAAAAGATCTGACATCACTGGATTGCAATCAGGAGTGCTGCAAAAATTGACCTTTTTGTCTAGGCACATAGTACACAGTGATCTTCCAGTATAACAATAGTTTCCTGAGTTATACTGGCAGCAAACTGACATATTCACAATTATGTACTCTTTTTCTTGTTTATGTGCTGACTTTGCCCTATTATGTCCTAACTGTAGTTTGCATTACAACAGTGGGCCACAATCATTCACTGTCACTGCTCGTTTGTGGGCCAATACAATATGTTGCTGCTAGTTGGTGACAGTATGAAACAACATAATAATAGATTTAATGTCACAACCCTTACTATTGCATCCTAGTAGAGAAACGTTTGAACAAAAACCGCCTTACCATCAGCAAATATATGACTACAATGACATGGAAAAGTTGAAGGGGGGGCCCATATAGCAGTTACATATCTCCAACCCCCTGAGACTGCCAACGATGCAGCCATTTCTCTTGTAGATTTACCATGTGCTGGAATCGCCTTGACCTCAGATGCCAGGGCAATGTCTGACTTAACTCACTGACCTATGGTCTGAACAGCAATCTTACCTCCCTTCATAGCTGCAACAAAGTTGACAAAAAGAGACTCAGACTGCAAAGAAGAGGCCACTCACTGAATGTAGATAATGACATATCTATTTAGATCCAGATTCTTCCTGTGAAGATGGGTACACGAATAATTCCGTCAAAGTAATCCCCTGCTCGAAAAGGAAAGGGTAAGTCACCATAGGAACAAAAGAAGAGCCTAACTAAAAAAACATTCAATCTGGAAAAATGCAATAAAAAGTATGCCTGAAAGAAAGATCCAGCTCCCTAAATCTTCCTACTGAGCTACTAGCCACCAGAAAAAAAAGACTTGAAAGTAAGCATCATAATATCCATTTTGTCTAAAGGTTCAACAGCAGAACTCCATAATTAAAGGCAAACTCAAGTTGGGAAGCAAAGATAATGACATGCTGTGAAATGGAAAACGCCTTAAGGAGTAAAGGGCAAGGGTCGTATAATCCTACAACCCTCCCAGGAATTCTCTAAGTGCCCTGATGGCTGCCCACTGAACTTTGAGAGGTGAAACCTCCAAACCAAAGTTAAAGACTTCCTGAAGGAAGAAACCTACATGATCGCCATTCTTGATCAAATGATTGAATCCCTTAGCAATACACCATACCCTAAAATAAAACAATGTGATGTGAATATGGGTTTTTAATTGATTTTTTTCTTCAAGACTGAACTAACACTGCTAACTCCCTGGGTGACCCCATTCTCTGCAAACCAACCTGCTCAATGCGCTGGCCAGGAGGCAAAGAATAATCAGGAACCTCTGAGAGAGCTCGGGGTAACTCATGGTGGAATGGACATGTTGTAAATATCGACCCTGGCTTAATGCACATCTGAACTAGCACAGAATGACAACAGCTCTGCCCTTCCTTATCCTCGAAAGCACCTTCAATATCAGGGACAAGGAAAACCATCTACTCCCCAAGACCTGTTCAGCCTTGAACAAAAGTTTGAAAGCAGGGAATTCTCCTGACTTGCAAAGAGATCCATGACTGGGGTACCCCATTTCTGATCAAGCATCATAAATGTCTGCGGGCTGAGACAACAACCCTGAGAAGAAGGTAACATCCTGCTGCGTTTGTCTGCTACAACTTTCTTCAATCCCTGAATGTAAATAGCTTTCAGAAGTCCCTAACATTTCTGTTCTCACAGTTCGTGAAAGTTGACCCATGATAGCTAGAATATGTGCCTTGATCTTTTGTCCCCTTTTCTTAGGCCGTAACACTTTCCCAAAATTCATGCTGAATCAATCCTAAATTAATTTTATATTCCGGATGGGCTCTAAATGGTACTTATCCCAATTTCCCAGAAATCCATGATCTTGAAGAATCTGATATACCTAGGGGCCTATTTAGGGTTTGGTGGAACCGGAGGAATCCAGTAAAATTGCATTCCTTTCACTAAGCTTACTCTGCTGGCAGCAACCAATGACCCAGTGGTCTATCCCCCACAGGATGGCTGAGTCACAGTGACGGGTGTCCTACCCTATTTAGAGCAGGATGACAGTTACTTATTTTCACCGCCCGTGTCCACCATGCAGTAATACGCACTATGTAAGGAGAAAACTCTCTACGTGTTAGGGCCTTTAGTTTTTTGTTCTCAAGAAAGAAATTCTCATTTTGGGAAGCAAAAACATTTGCGGAGTTGGAGTTTTAAACATGCCTCCTGCTTTGCATTCTTCACTGTTGTGGAAGGAGCCACAGTGAAGGTGGCTGCTTTTGCAGCAGTGAGATTTCCAGCAGGCAGACAGGGATCTCTAAATTCTCTAGGCCTCCCCCTCCTAGTGGAATGTTGCGCCACCTATCAAGAGCTAAATAAGCTCCAAAGTCTCTGTCCTGAATGGTCTCTACTTCAGACCCTGTACGGATTAACCAGGTATGGATGAAGCATGCTGCCTTGCCTGTGCCTTAGCCCTAGAAAAGGCACCATAAGCTTGATGAACACACACTGAGCTGACTTGAGACCAAATGCAACTGTAAACAAGAAATGTTTGTCCTTCATAGCAGAGCTGAGGAGTTATTGATTTTCCTGACGAATCGGAATGTGCAAGAAGACATCCTGAAGGCTAATGTCTGCATGAACTCATCTAGAAGGATCTTCAATATGAACCTCTTTCAACAGTCCACCTTGAAGCATATTATTGTGCCCCTTCAAGTTTAGACTGCTTGAAACTCAGCAGATATTTTGTCCACCAAGAAGACATACCTTTATCTTGCTCGCAGGAATAGTGCATATCCTTCATTCCTTTAGCAATAATCCAAAAACTTCCCAAAATTAAGGATGGTGCCCGAACCTGGAGGAATAGGCTTAAAGTCTATTGCATATCCTTCCCGCACAATATTCAGAACCCTCTAATTTGAATTGTCCTCTTCCCATACAGACTGGAATTCTTGGATGCTTACTCCTACTGGATAACCATCTTCTCCTTTTAGAGGATAGTCAGGGCTTTTGATAGGGCAACTGGTTCAGATTTCTTTGTAGACTATTTGGACTGAAATCTCTTCCTTCAATATGACCAAGAGGATTAATATTTCTTGTTGCTGTAATCCTATTTCTAGAGGCTTGATGAAAATAAAAATTAACTTTTGTCAGGTTAAGCATGTTTTCTATCTTTAAATGCTTTTGTAACCATCTCGTTAAGTAGATCACTGAAAAGACTCTTTCATCAAAGATGTCTTCTCTGTTGTTTCCCCCTTCCAGTCTCTCATCAACATGTCACCCATGGCCAACACAGAAGCACTTGTCAAGACCACAGCTCTGAAATTATTATGTGCTATGTCTGAGAGAAACTGTGATTGTTGCTCTATCTGCACCAGTATATCTGAACAATATTTTCCTTCTGTCATCCCATGTGCCTTGTCTTGAAATGCTTTACTAAGAATTGAGCAATCTAAACTGCATAGGTTCCTGCTCTCAGTACAAGGTTGTTAGCAGCACAAGTTTTCTTAAATGTACTTTCTATTCTCTTATCAACAGGCATTGATGGATAACAGCCAGCAGGAGTAACTGAAAAACAACCAATCAAGGTGGTGAAAATAAAATTGAACTTGATAAAATTGGGCACGTTATCCTCTAAGACATACATTTTTCTTGAAACTGTGGAACATTGAGCTGCTCTGGAACATGTCATTCCATATGCATTAGGGCTTTAATTGTGTAATGAAGAGTTAATACCAAACTGGATGGCACATTGAGGAAATAATCCCTGAGAATCTAGGCCTGATGGTACCTCCAGAAATCCAGAATTCTATTGGATATGAAATAAAATATCAGCCCACTCCTCTCTTTTCACATATGTTCCTGAAGAAGAGGTACTGGGTCAGCACTGTCAGATAAAGATGAATCACTCTCATTGTGTACTCCATTTCTTTTAAGAAGTGTGTGGCTCTTCTTAGCTCTTTCCTCAGGCAAACCTTTAGAAACTGCCTCTTAGATTAGTTTATTTAGCACTCCAGGGTTCCCTCTCATTTCATGTTCAGAAGAATTATGTGAAGGCACATGCTTTCTCTTTGCTGCTCTCTTACCTTCCATGATCAGGTTCAACCTTAATAGCCAATAAAAAACAAAAAACTAAATCACTAATTTTCTCATTCCTTTCTCTTTTAATATTTTCCCTCTCTTCTCTCTCTTTTTTTCAACTAATCAGTTAAAAATGTGTGCAGCTAGAAGAAGGTGCATAAATAATAGACGGGACGACAGGTACCATAGTTATCTTTAAGAAACAGCCACCTGGTCCGTTGACACCACTGTTCACTGCTTCCGCATCCTCAATTCTGAAAGCAAACAGCCATTGCTAGGTGGCGGCGTGAATTAAACTGTTCATCCCAGTGGACACTGAGATCTCAGAAGAAACCACTCCCTGCAAACTGTCAGGTACAGACGGTGACCCGCTGGAAATGCAGAGCTCTGTCACCTTCCTCCACTGACAAGCTAAGCTTCTCGATGCCATGCCCTACAGGCAGTGAGGGGGTGGTGCCACACGGGCAGTAAGCTGAGCCCCGTTGCCCTCCCCAGCTTACAAGGCAAGCTTCTCAACACCATGCCCCACCAGCAGTGAAGGAGCCATGCCCACCAGCTAGCAAGCTGAGCTCCATCACCCACCTCCACTTACAAGTTAAGCTTCCCAACACCATGCCCCAAAGGTTACAAGAGAAGACTGAAAAGGTAAATTAGTCCTGCAGTGATTTGCACATGGTAACTGTAGGCTACTCAACGATCTTAGCAAGAGGGCCCAAGTGGGTTGTGACTCTATCATAAATTTAAACTTTGACTATGGTTAACTAAAGTATCAGCTTTGTATCAATAGAAAATGTAAACCAAAGCATGTGAGTGCACCAAAGGAGAGAAGCCCTTCAGTTCCATTGCCAACGGCTTCAATGAACTTCACGGAGGGCTTCAAGTGTCCATGTGGTACAGGAGTCTTTGCCATGCCTGTACATGCATTTCTGGAAACATCCCTGGACATTTTAGCATCAAATCATGGCAATAAAAGCAGAAAAACAGAATGGGCATTATATTCCTGAAATCAAAGCATGCTATAAATTACAAAAATATGATGTGCTGCAAG
Organism: Calotriton arnoldi; assembly: GCA_963921515.1. Classification (NCBI taxonomy): domain Eukaryota; kingdom Metazoa; phylum Chordata; class Amphibia; order Caudata; family Salamandridae; genus Calotriton; species Calotriton arnoldi. The sequence continues at coordinate 154,692 of CAWUFW010017038.1, read as the reverse complement.
AGTAACTTTGTGCAAATCAGGTTTCTAGTCTATGAAATCCCCTTGATGTCCACATCTCCACAAAAATGAGTCATTTAGCATTCCGAATTAGATTTAAGATATTGGTGTGCTGATACTGTTGGTGGTTTTTAATCAGCAAAGCATGTGAAGGCAATGTGATTAGTAATGTCATCCTTGCTCTAATTGAAACACAATTGCCCTTACAATCTTTTGGTGGACCTAAGATCAGACTCAATGGTGACAGGCGCTTGGTAGAGTACCATAGATGAATTAAATATCCGTAGTCGTGTTATGCAGTGTGAGTTAAGTAGTAAAGTGTACCTGCTGTGAGTTTCAAGGGTAAATCTGAGCTCAGTGGTGGACTGTGTGAGTGCTGTTGGTTGCACAGTGAGTGCTCTATGGTCAATACAAAGTGCTGCTGGGTGCGCTGTTAGTGTGGATGAGTGCATTGTGAGAGCTATAAAGTGTGTTGAAAGTCCACTAGAGTGAGTGAAGGTTGTGTGAACCCTTATGGTTTCCATAGGGTGTTGTATGAGGACACTGGGGTGCAGAATGAGTGCTCTAGGGTGCAGACAGTGTAGTGCTGGGTGCATTGTTAGAGTGATGAGGTGCTGTGTGAGGGCTATGAAGTGCAGTGAGAATGTACTAGGGTGTGTTAAGGGAGTGTGTCCTTATAATTTCTGTGTGAAAGCAGTCCATGAGAAGTGTTTTAGGGTGCAGTATGAATTATGTGGTGCAGGTATTGAACAAGCAAGAGAAACGGAAGCGGAAGCGTTTGGAGGTCTGAGGTCCGAGACGTGAGCGCGGTGAGCAGGGGAGCCGCGAGTGCAGCTGCAAGCCGTGAGCGGCGTGCCCAGTCACCAAACGGATCACCGCCGCCGCGAAGTATAGCGAAAACGAAGTGCGAGCAAGCAAGAGCGGCAGGAGCCATGAGTGACGTGCTGGGTCGGGCCGGCCGGGTCAGCGAAGGACTCCGAGCAGCTGGCGGATGGGCGGTTAGCGCTTCAAACCTTTGCCTCGGCTCTCGCTGGAGAAGCTGGAGAAGCTACTGAGGCTACTGAGGCTATTGAGGCTATTGAGGCTATCGTGGCCGGAGGTGACACTGAGGAGACACCATTAAGCGCCACTAAGCGCCAAGTGCGGAGCGAGGTAAGGAAGGGAGGAAGGCAGAGGGAGCAGGGGGAGCTGGGCTTCTGTAGCGTCCCTACCTGTCTCCCTTTGTTCCCCCTCGCTCTGTCTGGTGTGCTTGCTGCTGTGCGCTACCAGTGTGTTGCCTGAGTGGGGAGAGGCATGAGGAGGGCCCGGCCATTGACGGTAACACCGCTGCCTCCTCCTTGAACGGATAGGAGAACCGTACGTAGAGCAGAGGCAGAGCTTAACCGGATCAGAGCAGGAGCTCTGTGCTGATCCTCGCTGTTCCTCGCCCTTCCGCAGCCGCCCCCAGCCGCAGAAATAAGGGAAGCTGTAAGCAGCAAGAAAGCAGCGAGTCCCGCCGGCTAGCGGGGTCAGGTTGACAACTGAATCACAGAATCATTGAACAAGCAATTGAGTGGTGGTGGAGGTGAGAGTTTTTCTCTTTTGAAAGTCAAGTAAGCTGGTGCGAGATGTCTTCCAAAAAATTACGTTCTGGGCGTGTTCTTTCCTCGTCACTAAGCCGTACAAGTAAATTAAGGAGATCATATAGCGGGACTAGACATCTACAGCATCTTTGCTATAAATCCCACCCAGCCATTACTGGCTTCTTTCGAAAAATTCCCCGGACTGCTCCTGAGGAGGAAATATTGGGTCAAGAAGGTCTGTTTTCCAAATCCCTCTTAGTAACGCCTCCCCCCCTGTCTATGGGGGAAGCACGGGGGAACTCTTGTGGTCTTGCGGGGGCCAGATAAAGTCCTGCGAAGGGGCCAGGGCCCAGACAAATTTAGGTGCGGAGGATGGCTTAAGCGGGCAGTCATCTGACACCTTCCTACGCGCAAACCTGGGCCCCGGTTCTCGTGCTAACCATCCGATCCAACAGAGCCAGCAGAGCCAACAACACATTTCCTCGAACCAATTAAAACTAGAGCGCCCACCTGTTGGTACATCCACCGCATCGGTCGCTGTCTTGTATGCAAAGTTGGGTTCGGAACATCTTCTCAACCAGCAGAGTCAGCAGAGTCAGCAAAACACTTCCTTGAATAGGGTAAAATCAAACTGTACGACTGTGGCTGCATCTGATGTCTCTCCGGAGCAGGGGGGCGCTGACAAGGGAACAAGTGATGATGGTGTGCCAGGGTGTGCCAGAGGATCCCGGGAGGTTTCCGGGAGAGATGTTTTTGCTATGGCTGAGAAGGCAACGGTATGTGAAAAATGTAATCCAAGGGAAGACTTTACACTCCCAGACATTGATATAGAAGCTCAAACAAGGGGCTGGGGAGTCCCTCGTGATCGTGCTGATAAGGACGGTTATCTAACGAGTAGATTCAGGGAGAAGAACACTCCAATTGTAAGCTCTTCCCCATGGCGACTCTCTTTGCCTCTTTTATACTGTAGCACAAGTCACTTGATTGGTACTTCTTTGGAGTCCGCTTATGATGCTCATGATGCTCATGATGTATTCCTGCCTTGTTCACAACCGAAGTTGGGAAATGAGAAGGATGGTGTGCCTTCAGAATATTTTGTTTGTATCGAAAGAATATTAAGTTCCATTTTGTCTTTACTGGAGAAATCTGTATTAAGTTCAGATCATATGCTGGTAATGATCTCTGTAATGTTGTTTGAAGTGTAAAAGGTAACACAATTTGACTTCATCAAACCTTCGCTTAAGATACCTACGCAAATGGAAGAACAGACAGATGTTAGGCCTCTTTCGCCCGTTTTCTGGGGAGAGCAGAGAGATGTGTCTGTTCAAGCAGGAATACCTCTTTTCTTATTGCCCCCCATCGAACCTTTGTGTAATCTTGAAAAGGAAGAGCTTTGCCTAAGCTCACTATTTGGGGAGGCTGAAGTGGGTCCCCTTTGGGAAATGTCATACTAAAATCTTACCCTTTGTTCATTAAGGGTAATAAGGGGGGCAGTAGAGATATTGAGAAAGATGAGAAAATTAGGGGTCATGTTGGGTGAAAAGGCAGGGGAGAGATGGAGGGGGAGGCCCCAACCCCATCTGCCTCACAGGCCCCACCCCCTAACTCATTAGAGAAAGGAGGATCAAAAGCAGGGAAGAGGGGAGGTCTTGCAACAAACCACAAACGGGAAAATATGAAAAAGAAACATAAAAAGACAAGACGATTCCCTAAACGAAAAGTGTCAAAACTGTATTTTCCACAGATCCCCGATAGCCAGAGTGATATTCAGACTATAATGGAGGAGGGAGGTCCCAAACCGCCAGCTGAGGAGGGTGCTCCTAGGAACCCCATTACAGTGCATTTGACACCAGAAGGGAGAGTGGGGGCTACTGGAACAGCAGCAACTCCATCAAGTCTATTGTTGCAGTCTCCACAAGTACCTAATTCTCTCCAGACTAGCGAGCTGGGCGATCCTCCGGGAAGGGGAACGCTAATGGGAGGTGGGGCTCCCATACACCAGACATGGTCCAGAGTTTTGGGGGCCAGAGTGGATGCCAACCTAGAGGGGGGGCCCCAAACACTGGGCAATTCACAGATGGGGTCGAATAGAACTCTTACAGGGACAATAGCATCGTATAACAGAAAGTCAGAGCTCCCAACCACCACCATTGTGTCACACTTGAAGACTCAGCCCAATGAAGAGGTACAAGCCGTTTGTCGTGGTGATAGGGTGCCTCTATGGATTCCCCCAAGAGATGCTGTAAAGAAAGACAATGTGGCGCAGAATGTTTCATCTCCCATTGTGGATTTTATTTGGCTATTTGATAGTGAATCCTGTCCGGTAAATAGAGGATTCATTCTCAAACCTTTCTCCGAAATAGAGGCACTAAAGTTGATAGAAAGTAGGGATATTTTAAACGTGAAGATTAACCTGCATGAGAGCTTTTCCCACTCTAGAGTCACCTTTTGCTCCCTGATTGTGGCCAATTTGGTTATGCAGAATTGTGAGCATTTCCTAAAATGAGGGCTAGATATAACGCCTGCATTAGAATTGGAGGAATATCCCACTATGTGTCCTATGAGGGCCGGTAATTCTGTGGTGTTAGACGCTATGGGCCCCGACTTTGAGTACCCATTGGGTAACACTAAAAACATTATGGTCACATTAAACAAAAGGGGTCGCTTAATAAATCTGATGGAAATTAGAATGGGGGTTTTTGTGTTTAGTCAGGAAAATGGCGCTCAGGCTATTGCGTGTGCTATCAATGAACCTTTGGTGGTGCGGTGCTGCCAGGTCAGGGGAATAACACGATAACCCCTGGGGAATATATGAATCGCAGGATCCACAATTTTATAGAGTAGGCGTAGTCCTGGGCACACGCGGTGAGGGTGTTCGTAATATAATACGCAGTATTGGTACGTTATTCAAATGCAAAGATCTACATCAGTGTTTATCCAAGTAGGTGTTTTTTATTTCAACAACAACTGTGTTGAATTTGGTAAACCAGCCGACACGTGTTTCGTCACTGGGAAAGGTCCCGTGACTCATCAGGGCCGAAAACCGGATAAGAATAACGTAACCCGGTGTGGTTAAACGAAAATGAGAGTGTCAATAGTGGGCGCAAAAAAGGCGCTATGCTGGCATCATGGTGCAACAAGAGGGGAGCTGCGGATGAGGAGCTCCCTAAACTGAAGTACGTGAAAGCACTAGGGCGGGTATGCCACGGCAATCGAGAAAGACTGGAGTCAAGGGTATTCAAGAGACGGCTGTCCAGAGTCTGGTTGAGTAATGAGACAGGCGAGGTTCGGTGGGCCCGGGTGCGGGAAACTGGAGTAATATCAGGAAATGTATGAGGCAGGGATAAAGCAGACGCCTGTCTGGGGTCCGAATCGGAGAGCTGCAAGAACACACTGGAGCCGTGGAGTCTCTGACAGTCCTCATCCGCAGCTCCCCTCTTGTTGCACCATGATGCCAGCATAGCGCCTTTTTTGCGCCCACTATTGACACTCTCATTTTCGTTTAACCACACCGGGTTACGTTATTCTTATCCGGTTTTCGGCCCTGATGAGTCACGGGACCTTTCCCAGTGACGAAACACGTGTCGGCTGGTTTACCAAATTCAACACAGTTGTTGTTGAAATAAAAAACACCTACTTGGATAAACACTGATGTAGATCTTTGCATTTGAATAACGTACCAATACTGCGTATTATATTACGAACACCCTCACCGCGTGTGCCCAGGACTACGCCTACTTAATAAATCTGATGTCAGATGCCGTAGTTGCCCGTCAGGCCCCAGACATAGAAGACGATTTGGTCCAGTGGAGATGGGTTGCAAAAGCCCTGAATACCAACTGTCCGGTAGTAGAAAGAAGCGTTCCTTTGAGGTAGCCAGGGGGGGGTACTTCTGTCTTGGAATATGGCCGGTTTGGGTCATAAAGAGAAAAAATTTAATTTCTTAAAATCCTTGAATCCCTCGATTATATGTTTACAAGAAACCTGGTTGTGCAAAGATTTTGATTGTGATGGCTTCTTTGTTTTCTCCTGTTACGCTAAGCACTCCGAAAGGGGACATGCTAGTGGGGGGGTCACCATTTTGCTTAAGAATTCGATTAATTGGAATCAGAAAGCCTTTCGCCATTCATCAAATCTCTGTATTTGCCTGACGCTGGCATGTTTGGGAGAGTCTGGCAGGCCTACCTTCTTCCTGGTGGCAAATCTATATATCCCTCCTGGAAGAAATTTCGACCATTTGTTGAGCACACTCTTTTTATATATTCATGAGATAGCTACCATGGAAGAATGCCACTTAGTGGTATTAGTGGGAGATCTAAATGCGAAAATCTCCAATTCTGCACTGGAGATTTATGCCAATCCAGATAAAGAGGAAATTTGGCATATTCCAGATTCCTTACTACCAGATAAAATAAAAACGGACAAACAGGGATTTCTCCTGCTTGATAGCACCAGAAGTTCGGATTTGGTCATTTTAAATGGGAGGGTGCCTGTCGATAAAATAGCACAATTTACTTTTCACTCCCATCATACACAAAGCCTATTGGACTATGTGGTTGTCTCCTATCAAATGTTTGGGGCCTGTGGAAACCTAGCTGTTTCTCCGTCAGTATGGAGTGACCACAGCATAATAGGTTTGACAATAGCCTTTAATCTACCCGCACTGAATCAAGTGAACTTGGACCAGGGCTCGGTGGTTTTCAATAAAGCAAATGGACGTTCTTTTTGGACGCTAAAAAATACCACCGAGGTAGGTGTGATAGTGAAGAAAACTTATGTAGAACAGCAGGGCCATGCTTATGCTAACATTATACAGTTCTTTGAGGCCCAAATGAAGGAGATAAAAAACTTAAGTTCTGAATCCTCTGGCCCCCGCCTGGTAAACCAGGGTATGCCCTTGTTGAAAATATTAAATCAAGAAATTAACCGTTTAGTCAGAAAACAACATTTACAATTCTCTATGGGCAAACAGCTGGAAATTAATCGCCTTAAGCGAGTAAGAAGTTGTTATAAACTTAGAGAAAAGAGAAGGGAGTTTGATGCTAAATGGATTGGGTTGAGGGAAGCCGCAAGAGCCAAAGATTCAAAAAAGTACTGGCACCTGATTGCAGAATATTGTGATTCAAGACTTAGGGCTCTCCCTATTCCGATTCCAGAAAGGGAGTGGGTGGATTATATCTCACTATTATATAAAAACAATGGTTCAGTACCTTTTTTGATGCCCGTCATAGAAGAGTCTTCTTTTCTGGAATATGGACCCCCGTTAAGGGATGCAGTAGTGGGTCACATAAAGAACGCTAGAACCTCCGGCGCACAAGGGCCGGATGGAATCTTGATTGTGTTAATTAAAAAGGAGTCAGCTGCATGGGGAGCCTTTTTGGCGCCATTGTTTAATTTCTGCTTTCGAACGACTAATATTCCCTCCTCTTGGAAGGGGAGTATTATAGTTCCTTTGTACAAAAAGGGCCCGAAAAGTTTACCTACTAGTTTTAGACAGATTGCGCTGTTGGACGCATCTGGCAAATTATTTGCAAAAAGTATACTTTGTCACCTGCAGCAATGGGCCCATGACCAGAACATCTTACCACCAGAACAGGCTGGTTTTAGAAAGAACCATGGAACCCTGGACAATATTGCGGCTGTCCAGACCATTGTAGAGAAATATGTTTTCTCACGAAGCATGCCAGTTTATACGGCATTCATTGATTTCTCCACGGCGTTTGATAAAGTGGATCGTCAAACGCTCTGGAGAAAGCTCTCCCATCTTGGTATGCCACACCACCTCTTGGGGCTCATAATAGAATTACATACAGACACTTGGTGCCAAGTGATGATGGGAGGCTTGCAGGGGTTATCTTGTAGGATTAAGACTTATAATGGGCTTAAGCAGGGTTGCCTGTTGGCCCCTCTTTTGTTTTCTTTTTATATATATGATCTCCCCGGCACGTTAAATTCAGTGAGGGGGGATGCCCCTAGAATTGGTACAATGTCCATTGGTTCCTTATTATATGCAGATGACGTTGCAATTTTTGATTTAACTCCTATTGGCTTGCCCGTTTCGTCTGGACGCCCTAACTAAATATGCGGAGGACCATTTCTTGAAAATCAATATTGCTAAAAGCAACATTTTAGTCTTCCGAAAGAAAGGTCTTAGAATAAAGGGTATAAAGAAAGGGTATAAAGGTGGGACAGTGAAGAGATTTTGGGGCTGTGGATAGAAGGGAGAGTGAAGGGAGGCAGTGGGGTTTGAGAGATGTGATGGTGAAAAGATGCAAAGGCATGTTGGTAATGCTTTTGAGTCGTAGATCTAGCACAGGATGCAGACTTAGAAAATGGCTCCCTTGCACAGTATACAAATATCCCCTGTTGCATACCCTGTCTGTTCGCAGGGACGTAGCCAACATTTGTGCAATAGATGCAGTCACACAGAGTCCCGGGAATGGGGGAGAATCGCATCACCCCAATTATGACTCTTGTTTACTGCCTAACAGAGACACAGGTTCACTTTCGATGCTTGCTTTAGGGCTCGTGTCCACTTTGCTACGCCACTGGCACACTGAGGTTGGGTGAGTGTAATGGCGTGCAACATGAGTATTGTGAATTTCAACTGTGTGTAAAAAGAGATGATGTTTGTGTCACGTGATCCACTGTTTTTTATGAATTCAATGTATTTTGATTATGTGGTTGTGATAGTCTTTATTAATGTTGAAAGTCATTATAGAATGTGTCGTCGAGAGTAGAATGTTGGTGCGTAGGTGGGGAGCGCCTGAGGTAGTGAACGGTTGACTGGAGGAGAAGTTTGTAGGATGTTCAACTGCCAGCTACTTCCAATACTAAGAATAAATACTTATATTCTTGAACCGATCATCTTGTGTGGATCTATGATCATAACAAAGTTGGCAACTGGCTTGGATAACCATTGTGAGGCGAGGGAGCAATCAGATATTCCAGTAACCGGGCGAATGAGAAATCGCTAACTGCACCCGCTGTGAACTGAAAGCGGGTGTCGGAATTAAGTGCAATCTGAATCAGTAGGCGCCCTTTTTGCTTCAAATTGAATTGATAGAATGTGAGGATGAGGTCTGGAATGATTTTCAAATTGCGCATGTACATGATTCGGGTAATGCTTGCATAAAGAGAGAAGTGTGGGACCTTGCATAGAAGGAGGATAAACAGGTAGCCAATGTTATTGTTTATCTTCAGAATGGATGGCCACTCAAAGCGACTTTGGAAGCAGGTGTAAAGCCTTTTTGGGAGGTGCAAATGGAATTGTGTGTGCAGGGTGAGTACATTTGGAGGGGTGAGAGAGTTATACCCCCAAACCATTTGATCATTGAGCTCTACCACGAAGGCCATTTTGGGATAATAAGAACTAAACAAATGGTAAAAACATAATTGTGGTGGCCAGGAATGGATATTGAAATTAAGAGGTATGTTCGATAATGCTCTAAATATAAAAATGCGCACAAGTCCTTGGTAACATTGAAACCCCCTATGAGACCATTTTTTTCCCATACCAAAGTCACCTTGGAATTCAGTTGTAATTGATATAATGGTCTGATTGGGGAAAAGCAGAAATTCATTATTGTATTGATGGATATGTTGTCTAGGTGGCCAGTTGTTAAGGTGGTGCAGAAAGTGGATACAGATGCTGTTTTATGTTTCTTGGACAAATTTTTCTCAATGGAGGAAATTCCTACAAATTTATTAAGTGATAATGGTGTACAATTTATGTCCAAAAGGGCAAAAGAATATTTTTACAGACTAGGAATTAAACACAGAACAATATTGTTATATAACCCGAACAGTAATGGTATTGAGGAGCGCTTCACTAGAGTATTCAAGAAAATCATTCAGTTGTCTAATTCACGAGGTAGTGATTGGGAAACAAAATTGGAAAAAACTTTGTGGGCATATAGAGGGGCAGATTTACAAGGCCCTTGCGCCACTTTTGCGTCATTTTTAACATGGGAAAAGTGACGCAAAAGTGGCGCAAGAGGCTTGTAAATAAGCCCCAGAGTGTCTATATGTGAAATCACAGGCTACTCTCCATTTGTTCTGATGTGTGGGAGAAACCCCAGAAGCAAATACAATCCGGGGTGGTTATTTGAGTCCAGTGTAGTACTTTGGTCAGAGGAGGAGGTACACCTAAGAGTGGAGTCCACACAGTCAAAAAGAAAGAGTTGGTGTGATGTTAAACATAGGACTAAGGAATGTCAGGTCATGGTGGGCCAATGGGTGCGAGTCGAGAAACCCATCAAAGTATTGAAAGGGGAAAGGCAATTTTATGAACCCTTGAAAGTTGTAGAAGTGTTGAATAATGCAGTACGTCCTGCAGATGGAAGGGTTTGGAAATCTTAAAAGAATAGCAAATTGTTCTGCATCTGATACGCCAGTGCAACGGTCCGCTAGTGATTTGTTAGATGACATCATTGTGGATTACAGTGTTGAAACTGACTACAATGGGGGGTCAAATGAGTTACCTGATTGTTCTAGTGCTTACAATACAGACAATCATGATGCTACTGAGGGTAGAAACACCACTGGTGTTATTCTTGCCTGTGATGAAACCTTGAAGGCGCTTGAGAATAGTAGTGATAACAGCAATGTTGATTTACAGATGGACTCTAAGCGACAGAGGAAACCTCTTGTGTGGTTAAAGGATTACATCTCTGTAAACTTCCCTTTGTAATTGTTGCCTTGTTTTCTTGTATTTTTTTGAGTGTTTTTTTTGTTTTTGTGGGAATGAGGGGATGGGGTCCAGTAAGGATATTGGAAATAGAAATGTTGTATACTTATTAGAAATGTCTACATGTGAAGAAACGTATATATTTATGTGTCATGCCATTCTTTATTTTGTTGACAAAGGGGGATGTGTTATGGTCTTTAGTATTGTTGAACGTTATTACAGAATGTGTGGTAGAGGGTAGAATGTAGATGCGTAGGTGGGGAGCGTCTGCAGAAGTGGATTGTTGACTGGAAGAGAATCTTGTAGGACGTTCGCCTGTCTGCTCCTTCCAGTACTAAGAATAAATACTTATATTCTTGAACAGATCATCTCATGTGGATCTATTAGCATAACAGTGGTGTATCCTTAAAATTAGATAAAAAATGTAGGGCCTTATTACGACTTTGGCGGTCCTACAGTTGACGGTGCAACGAGCCATTCGCTACAAGACCTGCCAAGCCGAGGTGTATCCGCCCATCAGATTAGGACTTTAATCCTGGTCTGGCAGGGAGTCGTGTGGCGGACTGACAGGGGCGGTCTGTTAGGCTCATAGAAGAGCCTTACATGCAGACCGCAGCTCTCAGAGCGCCGACTGCACCTTCCTGCACAGTGTGGCATACAGTGTGGCCCCCCTATGGATCCTCTAACAGGGCCCCCTATGGAATCCCCAGGCCCAGAGGCAGCAGGGGGCCCTGTTAGGGCCTCCTTTGTTGCCTCTCCACCACCCTTTTCATGGTGGGCTCACCGCCATGAAAAGGGCGGTGGAGAAGCAACTCGAAATATGATGCTGCGGCACCGCCAGCATATTTTAGCCTCTTATTGCTGCGCAACCGGCACGGGATCCTGGACCCCCGGCGGTCATAGCGGTCCTGTGGCAGTCCAACCTCCTTAGTCGCAATACTGCGGACGGACCCACAGTGTGGCGGTGGTCGGACCACCACCACAGGCTTGGCGGTCCTATGGACTACCCAACTCATAATAAGGCCCTCAGTGTCATCTTAATAAAAATTTTACAAGATCATAGACATATTGGCCCAATACACCATGATCTTGGTGGGACTTACATTTGTAGCACTCCTGGCTTACTACAAAATTCAAGGAGTAAACAAGGAGTACTACAAAATTGGGCTAGACCTTTGTGGCCTCATTTATTGCAAACCAGCAACATACCCTGCTGGTCTAAGGACCACGAAGAAACAAAGCTATCTTTCATGCGTGATTATATGCACCTGTTGCACGCAGTGGGTGCTGCCGTGGTCACAGGGCAGTTTTTGGAGTTATTACTCTCCTCAGTTTTTCACTTTTTCTTTTTACAGACACTGAAAGGAAAAAAGAATGAGTTGATAATAGATTTCTCATAACGTACAGGTTATCCATAGTTAGGGGCGTTACGCAGGCCGCAAGGCAGCCCCTATAGTGCATGGCGGGACCCATCTGTTTGCGTTTATACTCTGCATACACCACTACAGCAGATCATGCCGTAACCCACTGAGCTATTGCCAGCAGGGCGAACAAAGCGATACAAAAGGGGGAGATACAAAAGGGGATGATGGACGGAACGTTTGAGCCAATCAAACACTCACCCCCAGTCAACTGATCTGGGTTTAATCCATCATCATTCTTTAGCTCACTCCACCACCCCAGTTCAGACATGGCCATATGCAAATCAGTCTGACCCTGTGCCTCATGGGAACAGTCCAGCCCGAACTGCCAAGCCATGTCTTCCCTGGACCGGAAACAAGCATCCTAGGACCGGTTTCTGGCATTTCAGCCGTCATCAGCCAGGCTCGCTTGAATCCAGTGGCAAAGTGAGCAAGGGACCCACGTCTGGGCATACCCCGCCAACTTAGGGCGAACAAAGCGATACAAAAGGGGATGATGGACGGAACGTTTGAGCCAATCAAACACTCACCCCCAGTCAACTGATCTGGGTTTAATCCATCATCATTCTTTAGCTCACTCCACCACCCCAGTTCAGACATGGCCATATGCAAATCAGTCTGACCCTGTGCCTCATGGGAACAGTCCAGCCCGAACTGCCAAGCCATGTCTTCCCTGGACCGGAAACAAGCATCCTAGGACCGGTTTCTGGCATTTCAGCCGTCATCAGCCAGGCTTGCTTGAATCCAGTGGCAAAGTGAGCAAGGGACCCACGTCTGGGCATACCCCCGCCAACTTAGGGCGAACAAAGCGATACAAAAGGGGGATGTCTGAACTGGGGTGGTGGAGTGAGCTAAAGAATGATGATGGATTAAACCCAGATCAGTTGACTGGGGGTGAGTGTTTGATTGGCTCAAGCGTTCCGTCCATCATCCCCTTTTGTATCGCTTTGTTCGCCCTAAGTTGGCGGGGGTATGCCCAGACGTGGGTCCCTTGCTCACTTTGCCACTGGATTCAAGCAAGCCTGGCTGATGATGGCTGGAATGCCAGAAACCGGTCCTAGGATGCTTGTTTCCGGTCCAGGGAAGACATGGCTTGGCAGTTCGTGCTGGACTGTTCCCATGAGGCACAGGGTCAGACTGATTTGCATATGGCCATGTCTGAACTGGGGTGGTGGAGTGAGCTAAAGAATGATGATGGATTAAACCCAGATCAGTTGACTGGGGGTGAGTGTTTGATTGGCTCAAGCGTTCCGTCCATCATCCCCTTTTGTATCGCTTTGTTCGCCCTAAGTTGGCGGGGGTATGCCCAGACGTGGGTCCCTTGCTCACTTTGCCACTGGATTCAAGCAAGCCTGGCTGATGATGGCTGGAATGCCAGAAACCGGTCCTAGGATGCTTGTTTCCGGTCCAGGGAAGACATGGCTTGGCAGTTCGTGCTGGACTGTTCCCATGAGGCACAGGGTCAGACTGATTTGCATATGGCCATGTCTGAACTGGGGTGGTGGAGTGAGCTAAAGAATGATGATGGATTAAACCCAGATCAGTTGACTGGGGGTGAGTGTTTGATTGGCTCAAGCGTTCCGTCCATCACCCCTTTTGTATCGCTTTGTTCGCCCTAAGTTGGCGGGGGTATGCCCAGACGTGGGTCCCTTGCTCACTTTGCCACTGGATTCAAGCAAGCCTGGCTGATGATGGCTGGAATGCCAGAAACCGGTCCTAGGATGCTTGTTTCCGGTCCAGGGAAGACATGGCTTGGCAGTTCGTGCTGGACTGTTCCCATGAGGCACAGGGTCAGACTGATTTGCATATGGCCATGTCTGAACTGGGGTGGTGGAGTGAGCTAAAGAATGATGATGGATTAAACCCAGATCAGTTGACTGGGGGTGAGTGTTTGATTGGCTCAAGCGTTCCGTCCATCATCCCCTTTTGTATCGCTTTGTTCGCCCTAAGTTGGCGGGGGTATGCCCAGACGTGGGTCCCTTGCTCACTTTGCCACTGGATTCAAGCAAGCCTGGCTGATGATGGCTGGAATGCCAGAAACCGGTCCTAGGATGCTTGTTTCCGGTCCAGGGAAGACATGGCTTGGCAGTTCGTGCTGGACTGTTCCCATGAGGCACAGGGTCAGACTGATTTGCATATGGCCATGTCTGAACTGGGGTGGTGGAGTGAGCTAAAGAATGATGATGGATTAAACCCAGATCAGTTGACTGGGGGTGAGTGTTTGATTGGCTCAAGCGTTCCGTCCATCATCCCCTTTTGTATCGCAGGGCGAGAGAAACACGTCTTTGCTTGGCATGGAGTATAAGGATTCTCGCGATGACGAACTTAAACAGCTTATAACCGTGGAGAGATGCCTTGTTTTCTCGGGACTCGCCCCAACTGTTTCCGTCCTCCCTTTTTATTGCATATTTCCGGCTGTTGAGCCTTAAAATATATGTTACAATTCAATGTGATCCAATAAAACACCCCACCTATGACAACCTTTCACGCACCTCGTTCTGTTTTTACAAGCCCTTCCTTTATTTACTTGCAAGGAGATCATGACGCAGGCAGTTCTACGAAAAAATGCCCAGACTTCATATACAAACTGTTTAGCAATTTGTGACAGCATCGTCCCTAGAGATGTCTTCCATCAATGAATGCCATTTGAGACTACAGCTTATTAGGTAGCAGAGGCGGTTAGTTGGCCTGAAAATGCACCTTGCTAAAAATGAAACATGTGAACTGAAGTTTGCTATACAGGCCCCTGATTAAAACTTGAGTGCTATTTCTGTTGCAGGAGCAAACTCCCAATTCGGCCATGCAATAATTGTGCATGTGCTATTTCACCATGTTATGTTATGCTATGCTCTGTTGTTATGTTATCTTACAGTATGCTACGTTATGGTTAGGGTATGTTATGTTATGTTACTTTGCGCTACGGTACGTAACATGAAATTACGTTACGTTACCTTACGTTACGTTATGTTACGTTACGTTACGTTATGTTATGTTATGTGGATTTGTAGATTGCATGACTCACTCAGGAGGGTACCCTGGTGCTGAAAGCGGGAGCTGCCTGGTCTAAGCCTGGGACAAGACTAGGTGAAGAGCCATGTCTTCAATTTCTTGTGAAATGCAAGAAGACCACAGGAGGCGGGTCTAAAGAGCAGAAGCAGGTCTTTCCAGGCTTTTGGAGCGAGGGAGGAGAAGGCATGACCGCCCAGACCTGCTTCTGCTTATGCACAGGATGTGTGCGAGTAGGAGTCCAACTGAGCAGAGATGTCTGTTAAGTATGTGGAAGTTAATGCAATTGTTGAGGTAGGTGGGGTCGATGTTCTGCATGGTTTTGTATGAGTGCGTGAGGAGTTTGAAGAGTGCCCATTTGTGGATGGGGAGCCGGTGGAGGTTTTTGAGGTGCAGGGGGGCAAACTTCCTACTGTGTGCTATATGCCCACAAGCTTTCAGCAGGTCCTGGTGAGAATCTTGCTGACAAAAAAAACTGAAATTCTGATCTGCATAACTGAGAAAGAGCAGGAGTGTTGAAGGGTGCAATCATTCGGAACAGCTATTCGGGTTCCAGAATGTGCAAATTGTAATTTCACTCTATTTGCAACAAGATTCTCAACAGATTTTACCCAGAAAAAATCCATGGGCACAAGCAGAGAATTATGTAATTTGCACATGGCAAATCACATATGTGCAATTAGCGCGTGGGCTAGTACCACTCAACCAAAGAGGCAAAGCGGTTGAAATGTGCCATGCAGCACAACATGGGGCCCAAAATAATAATTTAAGAGATTACAATATCAATCCACAAACAGCTCTCAAACAAATCTGCACAAAGAAGCAGAAATAATTGAACGCTTAACTGGATAATGGTGGAGAATATGCCGCACTCGATTAAAGGCAAATATGTGATAGCCAACTTTATTTTTCTAAGCACACTTTCTCAGTTTGCAGAATCTTCTAGCACTGGAATTTTTCTGAGTGTGTTAAACCTACTAGTCTAGACTTCCTCGATGACAGCCTCTCTTTTAACTTTTTGATTTTTCTTTAATGACCAGAGACTGATGTAAACATATAAGTAGCGAAATCCTGCAAACAATGAAGAACCCGCCGCGCGGGAGTACCCCAAATATAGTAAATTGGTTATTTGGGTTTCAAGGACTATATATGGATTACAATGTGGGCTCAAATCTAGATAGCAAATAGCACACATGCATTATTTGCACACCTGAGATATTCTGATATGGGAATAACACACTATTGGTGAGGTATTCCGCATTACGAGGTGTAAAACTGTGAAACAAGTACAAATTGCAACCCCGCTAATTTATGCACTCAAAGATAATGTAAATAAGCGAGGGCCCGAGTTACCTTCGTATTTTATGGGCTCATCATGATCAGGTCCTAAGAAAGAATTGGTATCGACTGAATTTTGAGGATAGAATCAATTAATCCATTGCTGTTTTCTCATCTGAAGTAGTGATTTACTTTAAATAGTAACCCCATTTTACTTACATGTGCTGCTACTAGAAGCCACAGAGATGATCCCGGTCTGTGAGACCCCCTTTCCCTTTCCTACTGGAGCAGCAAGAAGCCACAGCGATGACCACTGCCTAATTGGGTCATTAACTTCTAGTGCTGCCATCACCACTTCACTCCCAAGCTGATGAAGAGGCATTTTCTAGCATCTTTGTCCTGTCAGTTAGCCTGATCTTAAAACTCTCATACATGTGCACCCATCCAAAAATGACAGCTAAAAAAATATACAATTCCTGAATCTCAGAGTCCCTAAGAAGCTAAGCAAATAATGCTGCAATGTAGAATCTACCTGATACAGATTTCTTCCCAAGCCTCCTCACTGGCCACACAAGGGCTACGTCTACTTACCACAAGGCCATTTTTCACCACTAAAAGAGACCACTGTTAAGAGTAAGGTTTTGAAGAAGACAAAAGCCCACATTAACTCCCTAAAGCAATACAAAGATGCATACATCCACAATGCACCACAGCCACAATTTCCAACCTCAAGTGCCGCAGCTCCCTACGTTCCTTCTTAATTCAAAAAGTTCAATAAGCAAACCAACATTTCCCATTTCTCCATTTCCACAAACTCAACAGCCACCTCTGCAAGAGAAGTGCTGCCACAGACGTTCAGCTTTTCTGAAGTGCTTAGTGCAAACATGTCCATATTCCTTCAAGGCCTCAGACTAAGCAAAGATTCAGGATATCCCTGCCCAACGGATACCACTGTCAAACATTCTGAAACTCTCACCCAGACTGGTGCAGTGTTCATAACAACTTCCTACAGACCAAGGACGTCTCTTCAACACTGTATCATCACACTACTCTCAGGGAAAGCTATATTAGACCGATCAAACCTAAATATTTATTGCCCCACTGCTGGCCTCTCGTAGATCTAAAAAATAATGGAACACAATGTCACTTTCCAACTCCTAGCTCATTTAGAAATTAATAGCACTCATGGCAACAGTTAATCAGGATTCTGCCCCTAATTGAAGACTAAAACTACCCTCATAGATGACTGGGTCTACATCTTAGAGATGGCAGATCATACATCACTTTGAATGCTGCTCCTATACTTGTCCGCTGTTTCAGACATGGTAGTCACCACCATCCATCTACATCAGTAACAGTGGGTAGCCTAGTTCACAGAACAGTCATTAAAATGGTAGAAATTCTTTCTCAAGTGGTCAGTCACAAAGACATGGGGAGATCTCATTGCCGCTCACCCTAGTGTCTAGCGGGATACCTGAGGGATCCCACTTGGCATCAGTACTCCTCAAGATAATTGTAAAACCTCGAAGGACCTTTTACAATATCAGAACCTCCTATTCCACACTTACACTGAGGATACTCAAATATACAGACATATTACTAATGTTTACTATTGAGGTCCAAAGTTTTGGCAATTTCACAAGTACATGTTTCTCTAATAAATCAGATATATGCTCCAATGCTTTCTAGGAAATGAGATTCACTATGAAAGTAGACAAGAGAAGGACAGGAAGGCACACACTAGGGGTGTCAAACATTGTATCTTTCTGATTTTGTGAATTACCTTTGGCTTCTATTTAGGGACCTTTCTTTCTTGTTTTCAGACTCATTTCTGAGGGTAAATAGACATAATATCGAAATAAAAATATCGAATGGACAGAATATCGAATCCAAAATATAGAATGGACATAATATCGAATGGACATAATATAGTCGTTAAAAATATCGAAATTAAGGTAAGTAATATCGATTGTCAAAATATCTAAGTACAAAATATAGGCATTAAAAAATATCGAATTTTTAATAATATCGAATTTTTCTAAGTGTTGTGTATGTTAGTATATGTGTTAAAAGTGTATATTAGTTTTTGTAATGTATGTTTAATTTTTTTAAAGCAATGATTTTTATGTTATTTAATTTTTGCGTAATTTAATTCCGTAGCGGGTTGTGGGTTTATAGGGAATAGGGTGGGAAGTAATTTAATTGTAATTAAGTAAATATTTATTTTTATTTATTGGTATTGATAATTAATTTATTGTTAATTAATTATTAATTGGTAATTAATTGTTATTAATTGGTAATTAAAATTAATTTTTATTAATTGATTAATTGATAATCATGTTAATTCTATTAATGTATTATTTGTAGCGGGTTGTGGGTTGATAGGGGGATATGGTGGGAAGTAATTTAATTGTAAATAATTAATTATTGAAAATATTTCTTTTGTTTTGATAATTAATTTACTGTTAATTAATTATTAATTGGTATTTTTTTATTATTTATAAAATTTTGGTATTGAATATTAATTGGTTGTTAATTAATTATTAATAGGTAATTAATTTTTAATAAATAAATTGTATTGGTATTTATAATTAATTAATTATTAAATATTTTGTAATTGGTAATTAATTTTAATAATGTTTATTAGTATTGATAATTAAATAATTGTTATTAAAATATTACTTTCCCTACTGTTGCACTCTCTGGAGTGGGAATAGTAATTTTTACTCCTACGCTATCCAACGTTTTCACTACTGTTGCACTCACTGGAGTGTAAATAGTAATTTTTACCCTCCCGCTATCCAACGCTTTCCCTACTGTTGCACTCTTTGGAGTGGGAATAGTAATTTTTACTCCAACGCTGTCCCTACTGTTGCACTCACTGGAGTGGGAATAGTAATTTTTACCCTCCCGCTATCCAACGCTTTCCCTACTGTTGCACTCTCTGGAGTGGGAATAGTAATTTTTACCCCTACACTATCCAACGCTTTCCCTACTGTTGCACTCTTTGGAGTGGGAATAGTAATTTTTACCCTCCCGCTATCCAACGTTTTCCCTACTGTTGCACTCACTGGAGTGGGAATAGTAATTTTTACCCCTATGCTATCCAACGCTTTCCCTACTGTTGCACTCTTTGGAGTGGGAATAGTAATTTTTACCCCTACGCTATCCAACGCTTTCCCTACTGTTGCACTCACTGGAGTGGGAATAGTAATTTTTACCCTCCCGCTATCCAATGCTTTCCCTACTGTTGCACTCTCTGGAGTGGGAATAGTAATTTTACCCCTACGCTATCCAACGCTTTCCCTACTGTTGCACTCACTGGAGTGGGAATAGTAAATTTTACCCTCCCGCTATCCTACGTTAAAAATATTGAATATTTTTTAATAATATTACGTTAATATATGTATGTATTAAAAAATAAAAATGTATGTTTATTTATTTTTTTACTTAAATTAATTATTCATTAATTTGAAAGTTATTTAAGTATTTTTAAGTATGTTTTACTTAATTATATTTATTATTTTATTAATTTTACATTACTTTTAAGAGATTTAAAAAATTCGATATTTTGACTAACTATATTTTTTACAACGATATTTTTGATTCGATATTTTTGTACTTAACTGTTTGTAGATAGGGATTCGATATTTGGGTATTCGATATTTTTAACTCGATATTTTGTCAGATCGATATTTTCTTCCTCGATATTATGTCAGTGATCCTTTCTGACAGCACATGCCAATTGACTCTAATTTAACTTTACCCTGTTTCCACAGTGAGGCCTTGATTTAGAGTGAACTTACTGTAAAATCTGGTTCTGCCATCGCTGGAAATGTTCACCTTTCCCAAACTGGTGAGGTAAAAATTGCTATACTGCAACTTTGCCAACTCTGCTGTGATGCTGGAATTTGTGTCAGTGAAATGTTCACTATTATTATTACAGATACAGGTTGAATTTCCTCGCTAGTAGCAATGGAATGTCTACCAGACTAGTGCCTTATTTACAGTTCTTATCCACATCTGCATAGCAGACAGCCTGTTGCAGAGAAGCCAGCTGGTAACTAATTAAGTGGCAATATACTAACACTAGTCAGTTGGTGGTGCTTAGATGTGGTGTGTATAGCACAAGAGGTTTCACGATACGGTCCCACTCCATTCCATTTCAGTAAAGTCCTTCCACCTGGAGTTTTGCCAGCGTATGAATTGTATTCTACTTAATTCCCCCTGCCAAAGGCCAACGTAGGCACAGAAGTGTGTGGCGTATTTCTTTTAATATGGGACTACATTATTTGAGGACACTTCAAAACCTGGTGGAGAAATTCAGTCAAGAAACCTTCTTGGTGGAATTTTTGGCCAGCATGTGTGCTATAGTGACACAAACATGCATTTTAGGAATCACACACATACACACCTCACCCTAGTTGCTCCAACACAAGAGGTATGAGATATTAGCAGAAGAATTTCACTTGACCCACTCAGGTTTGATCCTGCATAACTCACCAAGATATCCTCCTCATAGTCCATGGGGTTTCCTATTTTCGGAACTCATCTGATAGCTGGGAGAATGGAAAGAGCCCTGCAAAAGAAGCAGTGAGCGCCTGAAAGTCCCAATAAGAGGATACTCCCTCCCTTCCCTTCTGTAAAGGAACCGACCCTTAAATCTCAAATAACGAGATCTTTGTTCTTGCCTGACATTCCGCCTTGGTAAGGGACATTACCCACCATACATAAATGATAGCTCGTCCTGTGCCTCCTAAGGGAACAATAACTGCTTGAACACACTACTACAGCCAACATTCACATCACTAATGTAGTTGGTTTACTACACTTACTCATTCACTCAGTAGGCACTGAACTGGCACTGAATAAATAGAGTTGATGTTATTTTACATATTGCTATTATAACTCTTATTATCATGGATGGAATTATTCAGAAAACAATGTTTAAAGAAATCTTAAACGTAATGCTGAAAGGCACAAAACTGGTTGGACTGTTCCCATTGGAGCAGGGTCAAGGCTGATTTGCATATGGATGGGTCCAAACTGAGGTGGCATAGTGTGCAAAATAACCATGGATTGGGATGCAGCCCGGGTAATTACCAGTGGCTGAGGTTAATTCAAACTTTCCATCCATCACTTCTTGTATACTTTAGTGTTTCGCCCTAAGTGGGACGGGTATGCTCAGACGTAGGTCCCATGTACACTGTGTCACTGAAACCAGGCTATACACAGCTGATGAGCCCATAGGAAGGGCGAAAGTGGTCCTCGGTTGTTTGTGTTACGGTTCAGGGAAGACCTGGATTGTGAGATTGGGCTGGATTATTCCCATTGGAGCAGGGGCAAGACTGATTTGCATATGGCTGGGTCTAAACTGAGGTGGCAGGCATGGTGTGCAAAATAACCATGGATTGGGATGTGGCCTTGTTAGAAATGGGGGTCTCTAGTTGGCAATGGCTGGCCACTGTCCAAGTAGGGACCCTTCTTCCTAAGTCAGAGTGAGAGGGCTACCCTCTTTAATACCCCTGCTCAACCCTGTGGTAACGTAGCACAAGCAGGTAGGCTTATCTCAGAGGCAGGGTGTGAAGCATTTATGACCATACACAGTAACACAGTGAGGAACACTACAAAGGGACACCACACAAGTAGTTATAAAAAACAAGTATCTTTATATAAAGGCAGATTTATCACAAGACCAATAACTGTAAAAGCCACAATACTGTCAAAAATAGGATAGCTGTTGAAGGGCTGTCAAAAATAGGTCAAGGGTTGCAAAAATAAGGTTCAAGTTCAAAGCAGTGGTCTATGCGACCCTTTCTCTCACAAAGTACCTGGGTTTAGTAGCAAAACCAACAAAATGTCGCAAATAAGCTGTAGCGTTGATTCTCGGCACGCGAGGCCGGCGATGCGATGAAATCCTTGCCGCAAGGGAGGATGATGCGCCGATCTGCTGGATGCGTGCGGAGACGATGCGACAAACCTCTGCACGCTGGACCACCGATGCAATGACTTTCTTGCCGCGTGGGAGAAGTCGATGCGGTGATCCTGTTGCGCTGTGCGATCGTGTTGCAATGCGAAGACAAGACGCTCCGCGAGGGAGCGACGAAATTCGGTGCGATGCGATCAAAGTGGCGGACGCATGGCGTCCGCAATGCGATGTCTCGAAGCGATGATTTCTTTAGGGGTTGCGAGTGCGCGGCGACAGCAGCGCGATGATTTTCCCAGCGCGTCTCGGCTGCAGCGGCTCGCAAAGGGGCGTTAGCGATGGTTTCGTGTTGCGAGCCCTCGGCGGCAGCAGCGCGATGATTTTCCCAGCGCTCTCGACTGCAGCGGCTCGCAAAGATGCGTTAGCGTCAATTTCCAACACTTTCTTCTCTGATGCAAACTAGAGGCCCTGGAACTCACATGAGCCTCATCAGCAGATAGCAGTCCTCGCAGGGAGGAAGCAGGAGGTTGGTGGTGGAGTCTGATGTGCCTGAGACTCCAGCCGGAGGCTATCTCTTTTCCTAGCCCTTGGGTGATTGCTTGTAACAAAAATAAAAGTTCTCTCAAGAGTTCCTTTTCCTCTTCTTCAAGGTCCAGTGGTCACTGCTGCAGGCCAGTGCAAGAAACAACACACAAGCACAGGGACAGTCACTTCCTGCAGATTCCTCCAGTGGCACGGACAGAGTTTCCTCTCCAGATCAAAAAGCAATACAAAAATGTAGGGGTTTGAGCACAGATATTTATACCCCAAAAGTCTTTGTTCTTAGAAGCTACCAGTCACTGAACCTAGCCAGAACCAGTTCTGCTCAGGCCTGGAGCACTTTGTTTACCAGGCTGCATCCTTCCTTTCAGAAAGAGGGGGTCTGCTAGCAGACACACAGTGGGAGGTGGAGCCAGCATTCACCTTGCCAGGCAGAGCCCTATTCAGGTCAAGGAGCCACCCCTCCCCACACTCTAAATGCAGATCTCTCTATTCAACCCAGGTCTGACTCAGCCTGCCCTGCCCCTCTAAAACCAGACAGCCAATACACATAACAGCAGAGCACACTGGAAGGCTTAGGCAAGAAAATACCTACTTTCTAAAAGTGGTATTTTCAAACACAGAATATAAAAATAAACTTCACTAAAAGATGTATTTTAATATTCTGAGCTCAGGCATACTAAATTCGTTTTTCTACCATGTCCCTGGGGTCAGTTAGGACTATAGAATGTAATAGTCAAACTGCCCATTCTAGCCTATGAGGAACAGGTAGCCTTACAGTAGTGAAAAACAGAAATGGGGTGTAATTCACTACCAGGACATGCTACATACACCAAGGCATGTCCTACCTTACACATACAATGCACCCTACCATAGGGGTGACTTACAGGACGCCAAGGGAAGGTTCAGGGGCTGGGAAGTGGTTGCACTTCACAGCCAAGATGGCAGTTCTGGACTGCACACAGACACTGCAGTGGCAGGTCTGAGACACACTTTACAAGCTGCTTCTGTGGGTGGCACACATCAGTGCTGCAGGCCCACCAGCAGCATTTGGTTTACCAGCCCTGGGCACACATAGGCCACACTACTAGGGACTAACAGGTAAACCAAATAAGCCAATCAGGGATATACCAATTCACATAGACATATTTACACAGGGAGCATTCGCGCTGTGACACTGAATGGCAGTGGCACAGCGCCCAGAGCATCTAACACCAGTAAAACAGAGGAGACAACAGCGAAAAATGGAAGGGAGACCCACGCCAATGGTGCCAGGTCTAACACACGTCCCCTCCAGCTGAAATGTGGGGAGAACTACCCATCCCCTTGGAAGTTCTCATCGCTAAGGCGGAAAAATCTGGACAGACCATCATCATTGGCGTGTTCTGTACCAGGGCGGTGTTCCACCGTGAAGTCCATACCTAGGGAAATGGACCACCTCAACAACTTGGGATTCTCACCCCTCATCTGCATCAACCATCTGAGGGGCCTGTAGTCTGTCTGAACCCGGAAGTGAGTCCCAAACAGGTATGGTCTCAGCTTCTTCAGTGCCCAGACCACAGCAAATGCCTCACGCTCAATTGCACTCCACCTCTGTTCCCGTGGAAGTAACCTCCTACTGATGAAGGCTACAGGTTGGTCTAGTCCCTCCTCATTTATCTGTGACAGAACGGCCCCCACTCCATGCTCTGAAGCGTCTGTCTGGACAACAAATTCCTTAGCAAAATTGGGCGCCTGGAGTACGGGTGCTGTACACATAGCAGTTTTGAGGGCATCAAAGGCTTTCTGACAGGTGTCAGTCCAGTTCACAATCTTTGGCCGCTTCTTGGAAGTCAGCTCAGTCAAGGGTGCAACAATGTTGCCATACCCCTTGACAAACCTCCTGTAATAACCCGTGAGTCCTAAGAAGGCCCTCACCTGGGTCTGGGTCCTTGGGGGCTCCCAAGCCAGGATGGTTTCAATCTTGGGCTGCAGGGGCGCCACCTGACCACTCCCCACCTGGTGTCCCAAGTACATCACAGAACCCTGCCCAATCTGGCACTTACTGGCCTTGATTGTGAGGCCTGCTCTGCGCAGCGCCATCAACACTTCCCAGAGGTGGCGCAAGTGGTCCTCCCAGGAGGAATTAAACACTGCAATGTCATCCTGGTAGGCGGCACTGAAAGCCTCCAGCCCAACTAACACCTGGTTGACCAATCTCTGAAAGGTGGCAGGGGCATTCTTCATCCCAAAGGGCATCACACGGAACTGGTAGTGCCCATCTGGTGTGGAGAATGCTGACCTCTCCTTTGCCCCATCAGTTAAGGCGATCTGCCAGTACCCAGACGTCAGATCAAACGTGCTGAGGTACCGGGCAGCCCCTAACCGGTCTATGAGCTCATCAGCTCTGGGGATGAGGTGCGCGTCGGTCTTGGTGACCGAATTGAGACCTCGGTAGTCCACACAGAACCTAAGTTCAGGAGTGGCACCAGGCGTCGCAGCTTTTGGTATCAAGACCACGGGGCTGGACCAGGGGCTGCTAGAGGACTCAACCACCCCTAGGGCGAACATTTTGGAGACCTCCTCCTTAATGCAAGCCCTGACCCTGTCAGTCACCCTGTAAGCCTTGTGCTTGACAGGAGAACTGTCCCCGGTATCCACCTCATGGACGCACCAATCAGTGACACCAGGTACCAGGGAGAACAAATCAGAAAATTGCCCCAACAGGTGGTGACAATCTCTCTGCTGCTCAGGGGTCAGTGTGGTGGAGAGGATCACACCCTCCACTGACCCATCCTTCTCTTCTGCACACAGGAGGTCAGGGAGAGGCTCACTCTCCTCCTCAACCCCATCATCTGTGGCAAGAAGCATGCCCACTTCAGACCTCTCAAAGTGGGGCTTCAGGCGGTTCACATGCAGGACCCGCAAGGGGTTCCTGGGAGACTGGAAGTCCACCAAGTAGGTAACTGGACTTTTGCGCTCCACCACCTCAAATGGACCGGTCCACTTATCTTGGAGCGGACAAGGCTCCACTGGGGCCAGTACCCAAACCTTCTGACCAGGTTGAAATTCGACCAGAGTGGCATTCTGGTCGTGCCAACGTTTCATTTCTTCCTGGCTGGCTTCCAGATTTGCCTCAGCAATCTTTCTGAAACGCCGAGTCTGGTTCCTGAAGGCCAACATGTAGCTAAATACATCTTGGGGAGGTTTCCTGGGAGATTGCTCCCAGCCTTCCTTGACCAGACTCAGAGGTCCACTAACCGGGTGGCCATAGAGGAGTTCAAAGGGACTGAACCCTAAGGACTTCTGTGGCACCTCACGGTAGGCAAACAACAGGCATGGCAAGAGGACGTCCCACTTACGCCTCAGGGGCTCTTCTAGGCCCATGATCATGCCCTTCAAGGTCCGGTTGAACCTTTCAACCAGACCATTACCTTGGGGGTGGTAAGGAGTGGTGAACTTATAAGTTACCCCACACTCCTTCCACAGAGACTTCATGTACTGGGAGATGAAGTTGGTCCCCCTGTCAGACACCACCTCTCTGGGGAATCCCACACAGGAGAAAATCCCCATCAGTGCACGTCCCACCACGGGGCTGTCACTGTCCTGAGCGGGATGGCTTCAGGGTACCGGGTGGCATGGTCCACCAAGACCAGGATGAACCTGTTGCCCATGGCTGTCTTGGGGTCCAGAGGCCCCACAATGTCAATGCCCACTCGCTCGAATGGGGTACTCACAACTGGAAAGGGCTGGAGTGGGGCCTTGATCTTCCCCCACTCTTCCCACTTGCCTGGCAAGCCTCACAGGTCCTGCAATGAGTGTCTGAACTCTTGTGCATCTGGGGCCAATAAAAGTGGGCGGCCAGCCTCTCAAAGGTCTTGGTCTGCCCCAGATGTCCTGCCAATGGAATGTCATGAGCCAACCCCAGTAGGAAGGCTCTGAAGCACTCGGGTACCACCAGCACATGGGCTGACCCTGGCTCAGCAGCCTTAGGCTCGCTATACAGGAGACTGTTCTCCCAATAAATCAGATGTGAACCAGACATGTCACCTTCTGCCTGGGCTGCAGCCTGTCGCCGCATACCCTCAAGAGAGGGGCAAACTCTCTGCTGCTCACAAAATTCCTCCCTGGAGGGTCCCCCTTCCCGCTGCCAATGGGTCAGCTCAGGCAGGTCCCCCAGTTCGGCGATCTGCTCCCCAGTAGGCTCCAGGGCATCCCCCTCAGGGTCTGCTCCTTCCTGGGCCATGGGAACCAAGGGGGCCGGCTTCCCGCGCCCCCTGCCCCTTCTCTCTAAGGCAGGGATCTGGGCCATACTCTCAGGCTCCAGATCCTTCTCAACACCCTCCTTGGCTGCCATGGACCGAGTGGTAGCACACGCCCAATCCGGCAGACCCAACATCTCTAAGTGAGCCTTCCTCTCCACCGTAGCCCACGGGGAGTCCTCTAAATCATTGCCCAGCAGACAGTCTACAGGCATGGCGGGCCTCACAGCTACCTGAAGAGTTCCTGAGACCCCCCACTCAAAGGGAACCTGAGCCACCTCACATTGGCTCTCTGAGTTGTCTGCGGACACTACTGGGTAGAATGCATGGGGGACAACCTGCTCTTTGGACACCAACTGGGAGCTGACAGCAGTTACACTGGCCCCTGTGTCTCTTAGAGCCTCCACCCTATGGCCATTGATGGTCACCCACTGCCTGTATTTTCTAGTGTTAGCAGGCAGTGCAGGCTTGGGGACCATCTCAAAGTCCCCTAATGAGACAAGGGTCAACTCTCACGGGATCCCACCCCTCTTGGGCACCCATCTCCTCCTCTCCCAGGGCTACACTAGCAATCTGGCGGGGTGGTGCACGGGGTGGTGCACTGGCCCCCTTTGGGGGCACTGGGGATCAAAATATCTGTGGCCCACTTGACCACAGTTGTAACAAGTGGAGGGCCCCCTGGGAACAGGCCTACCTGTTGGGGGCCCTGTCCTCCTTTCTTGGGGGGGCTGGGACACCACTGCTTGGTTCCCTGGGGGATTACTTTGGGGCCCTCGGTGGAACTCCCTCTGTTGACCCTTGTCACCCCCACTCCTCTGCTGGGGACCCTGCCCACCTTTGGCGAAGTCTCCCACTGGACCCTTGCGGACCCGGGTGCTCACCCAGCGGTCCGCCTCCTCAGCAAGCTTTCTAGGGTAAGTCAGCTTGCAATCAATTAGGTGCTGGCGTAGCTCAGGAAAACAATTACTAGATAAATGCTCCCATGCAATCAAATCATAAAACTGCGCAAAAGTTTCTACTTTGCTACCTTTTACCCAGCGTTCCATGGCTCTGCAAAAAAAAGACACATATTCAACCCACGTGGTACCCTCTAGCTTCTTGCAGACCCTAAAACTCTGCCTATACATCTCAGGGGTCAAACCATAGCGGGTCATCAATGCTTCCTTCATGTGGGCATAAACCATCCTTCTTTCTGGGGGAAGGTCCAACAAGGTATCCCTCCCCTCACTCACAAAGCGTCCCCACAACCCCGCTCCCCAATCCTTCTCAGGGACCCGGTGGGACACCATGGCTAATTCATAAGCGGCAAACCATTGCCCAATATCTTCACTTTTGTGGAAATCCTTAATAACCTCCTTGGGTATATACACCCTACTCTCAGGGTGCACTACAGGTACGCTGCCACCAGAGGGGAGATTTCCATGCTCTTAGCTTTAATCTCCAACTCCCTCAATACTCTCTCATGCTCAAGCTTCATTCTCATAATCTCAATTTCTAACTTCTTGTTCTCTAGGTCCCGGTGACCATCCATTTTAAGCTTAGCCATCTCCATATTATGCCGCCTATCTCTCTCCCTGTCCTCCAGCTCTTCTGGGGACAGACCCTTAAGCGGACACACTAGAGCCTGGGTTGGAAAGGGCTTGATCTCCTACTAAGTCTACTACATCGCCCTGCTGCTCTCCTGCATTCTCTCCCACCTCCACAAGCTCTCCTATATCCTTAGGGGCATCCCTGGCTTCTAGCCAGGCCTTCAGCGCCTTGTAATACTCCTCCCTTCTAGTGAGACCTGTGATAGGGACTGTGAATTGCTTGCAAAAATATTTGAGCTGCTTGGCATTGTAGGTTTCTATTTTCTCTTCTTCCCAGGAGAGATCCTCTGAGGCATTGGATCTGGGCTTGCCCATTGTAGAAATAACTGGCAATATCAATAAAGGACAGAAGAAAACTTCTCCAAAAAAAATGTAAGCGGGTGAAAAATCACCGGCAATATCAATCACAATATAGGATCCAAAAACTCTCAGAAATGTGTGCGGGTGAAAAATCACCGGCAATATCAATTACAATATGGGATCCAAAAACTTCTCAGAAAAATGTGCGCGGGTGAAAAATCACCGGCAATATCAATCACAATATAGGATCCCAAAAACTCTCAGAAAATGTGTCGCACTATTTTCTGAGAGTTCAATTACAATATAGGATCCAAAAAAAACTCTCAAAAAATGTATGCGGTACGTTATGGTCTGCACTCACTAGTAGTGTACACTATAATTACTGTATGCGATCATAAATGCAAGTCCAGATCCTCACCGCTGACCACCAATGTTAGAAATGGAGGTCTCTAGTTGGCAATGGCTGGCCACTGTCCAAGTAGGGACCCTACTTCCTAAGTCAGAGTGAGAGGGCTACCCTCTTTAATACCCCTGCTCAACCCTGTGGTAACATAGCACGAGCAGGTAGGCTTATCTCAGAGGCAGGGTGTGAAGCATTTATGACCATACACAGTAACACAGTGAGGAACACTACAAAGGGACACCACACAAGTAGTTATAAAAAATAAGTATCTTTATATAAAGGCAATTTATCACAAGACCAATAACTGTAAAAGCCACAATACTGTCAAAAATAGGATAGCTGTTGAAGGGCTGTCAAAAATAGGTCAAGGGTTGCAAAAATAAGGTTCAAGTTCAAAGCAGTGGTCTCTGCGACCCATTCTCTCACAAAGTACCTGGGTTTAGTAGCAAAACCAACAAAATGTCGCAAATAAGCTGTAGCGATGATTCTCGGCACGCGAGGCCAGCGATGCGATGAAATCCTTGCCGCAAGGGAGGATGATGCGCCGATCTGCGGGATGCGTGCGGAGACGATGCGACAAACTTCTGCACGCTGGACCGCCGATGCGATTACTTTCTTGCCGCGTGGGAGAAGTCGATGCGGTGATCCTGTTGCGCGGTGCGATCGTGTTGCAATGCGAAGACAAGACGCTCCACGAGGGAGCGACGAAATTCGGTGCGATGCGATCAAAGTGGCGGACGCACGGCGTCCGCAATGCGATGTCTCGAAGCGATGATTTCTTTAGGGGTTGCGAGTGCGCGGCGACAGCAGCGCGATGATTTTCCCAGCGCGTCTCGGCTGCAGCGGCTCGCAAAGGGGCGTTAGCGATGGTTTCGTGTTGCGAGCCCTCGGCGGCAGCAGCGCGATGATTTTCCCAGCGCTCTCGACTGCAGCGGCTCGCAAAGATGCGTTAGCGTCGATTTCCAACACTTTCTTCTCTGATGCAAACTAGAGGCCCTGGAACTCACAGGAGCCTCATCAGCCGATAGCAGTCCTCGCAGGGAGGAAGCAGGAGGTTGGTGGTGGAGTCTGATGTGCCTGAGACTCCAGCCGGAGGCTAGCTCTTTTCCTAGCCCTTGGGTGATTGCTTGTAACAAAAATAAAAGTTCTCTCAAGAGTTCCTTTTCCTCTTCTTCAAGGTCCAGTGGTCACTGCTGCAGGCCAGTGCAAGAAACAACACACAAGCACAGGGACAGTCACTTCCTGCAGATTCCTCCAGTGGCACGGACAGAGTTTCCTCTCCAGATCCAAAAGCAATACAAAAATGTAGGGGTTTGAGCACAGATATTTATACCCCAATAGTCTTTGTTCTTAGAAGCTACCAGTCACTGAACCTAGCCAGAACCAGTTCTGCTCAGGCCTGGAGCACTTTGTTTACCAGGCTGCATCCTTCCTTTCAGAAAGAGGGGTCTGCTAGCAGACACACAGTGGGAGGTGGAGCCAGCATTCACCTTGCCAGGCAGAGCCCTATTCAGGTCAAGGAGCCACCCCTCCCCACACTCTAAATGCAGATCTCTCTATTCAACCCAGGTCTGACTCAGCCTGCCCTGCCCCTCTAAAACCAGACAGCCAATACACATAACAGCAGAGCACACTGCAAGGCTTAGGCAAGAAAATACCTACTTTCTAAAAGTGGTATTTTCAAACACAGAATATAAAAATAAACTTCACTAAAAGATGTATTTTAATATTCTGAGCTCAGGCATACTAAATTCGTTTTTCTACCATGTCCCTGGGGTCAGTTAGGACTATAGAATGTAATAGTCAAACTGCCCATTCTAGCCTATGAGGAACAGGTAGCCTTACAGTAGTGAAAAACGAAATGGGGTGTAATTCACTACCAGGACATGCTACATACACCAAGGCATGTCCTACCTTACACATACAATGCACCCTACCATAGGGGTGACTTACAGGATGCCAAGGGAAGGTTCAGGGGCTGGGAAGTGGGTGCACTTCACAGCCAAGATGGCAGTTCTGGACTGCACACAGACACTGCAGTGGCAGGTCTGAGACACACTTTACAAGCTGCTTCTGTGGGTGGCACACATCAGTGCTGCAGGCCCACCAGCAGCATTTGGTTTACCAGCCCTGGGCACACATAGGCCACACTAATAGGGACTAACAGGTAAACCAAATAAGCCAATCAGGGATATACCAATTCACATAGACATATTTACACAGGGAGCATTCGCACTGTGACACTGAATGGCAGTGGCACAGCGCCCAGAGCATCTAACACCAGTAAAACAGAGGAGACAACAGCGAAAAATGGAAGGGAGACCCACGCCAATGGTGCCAGGTCTAACAGGCCTGAGTAATTACCAGGGGCTGAGATTAATGCAAGCATTCCATCTATCACTTTTCATATACTTTAGTGTGTCGCCCTCAGTGGGATGGGTATGCCCAGCCATGGGTCCTGTGCATACTGTGTCACTGGAATCAAGCTATACTCGGTTGATGAGCAGATAAGAAGAGCAAAACCATTCCTGGGTTACTTGTGTTCAGTTCAGGGAAGACCCCGCTTGGCAGTTCGGGATGTACTGTTCCCATTGGAGCAGGGTCAAGACTGATTTGTTAGTGGTTGGGTCAAAACGGAGTTGGCATGGTGTTCAAAACTAACAATGGATTGGGATGTGACCCAAATAATTACCAGTGGCTGAGATTAATTCAAGCATACCATCAATCACTTTTTGTATACTTTAATGTGTTGCCCTAATTGGGAAGGGTATGCCCAGACGTGGTTCCCCTGCACACTGTGTCACTGGAACCATGCTATACCCAGCTGATGAGCCCATAATAAGGGCAAAACTGGTCCTGGTCACTTGTTTTCCTGTTCAAGAAGGACCTGGTTTGGCAGTTTGGGCTGGACTGTTCCCATTAGTGCAAGGTCAAAACGGATTTGCATATGGCTGGGTCTAAACTGAGCTGGCATGGTGTGCCAAATAATGATGGATTGGGATGATGCCTGAATAATTACCATTGGCTAAGATTAATTCAAGCATTCCATCCATCA
This sequence comes from Calotriton arnoldi, assembly GCA_963921515.1. NCBI lineage: Eukaryota > Metazoa > Chordata > Amphibia > Caudata > Salamandridae > Calotriton > Calotriton arnoldi. The sequence continues at coordinate 122,685 of CAWUFW010017038.1, read as the reverse complement.
CGTTTTGTATACTTTAGTGTGTCGCCCTAAGTGGGATGGGTATGCCCAGACGTGGGCCCCGTGCACACTATGCCACTGGAACCAAGCTATTCCCGGCTGATGAGCCCATAACAAGGGTGAAACTGGTCCTGGGTTGTTTGTGTTCTGGGTCAGAGAGAGGACCTAGCTTGGCAGTTTGGACTGGACTATTCCCATTGGAGCAGGGTCAAGACTGATTTGGATATGGCTGAGTCAAAACGCGGTGGCATAGTGTGCAAAATAACGATGGATTGGGATGCGGCCTAAGTAATTATCGTTGACTGAGATTAAGTCAAGCATTCCATCCTTCACTTCTTGTATACTTTAGAAAGGCACAAAATTGTTTCACCTTCAATTTTCTGATTCTACAATATAATTATCTAATTAATCAAATGTTTTGTTTCAAATTTCTCGAAAGTAAATCTTTTCTTATAATATACTTGCTCCCATGGTAACATATTTGTGACTTGTTAACTATTAACTCCTTTGCTCCAGACATTATTTAATATTCAACAACCATGTCCCAATTACTGCAATAGCCGAGAGCAGATACTATCGAGTTCTTTAAATGCTCCTTGGTAGAATTCTTTTTATGCACTCCTTCATGCCTAAGTTTACTTTCTGGAAACAGGTCTTTTACTAAGATGTTAATACTCCATGGTAAATTTAAATATCTGATGTCAAAGATTTTTAATTGCTCTTTATTTAAATGTCTTCCGTTGTTCAATACTTTATCAATCTAGCATTTGTGCGATATATGCATAGAGAAAGACATGCCCATTGGAACTATATGTGCTTCAAAGTTTAATTTTTCACTTTTGAAGGTAAATCACAGTCAATGTACATAGTCACCTCTGAATCATACTACCCATAGGAGTCAGTTGATCTCTCTTCTGAAACTCTATCTCTCAGTGATTTGTTCTCTCACTGCAAAGAGATGTACCAGAGCCAAAATATCATTGGGATTGACCATTTGAATTTTTCCCATTCCCCTCCCAACCTGTTGGGGAAAAACATGTTTAACCTGAACAGGATCCTTTCCATTTTTTAAAAATTCTAGCCTACCCTCTCATTTTTGCCATGGTTGAAAAACTCTCACTGTTCACTAGAAAGCATTGACATCATCTATTCCCTGAATCTCTCAAAAACAACAAAAAGAAACTTAGAATATGGTAATATTAGTTCTCACTCAAACTTATTAGATTATGTACAGACCTCATATTCCAGACAAATGATAAAAATACATTTGCAAATAATACTTGGGATTTTTGTTAATTCATATCAGAAAATCTGACACAAGATCAAGATCTTGCACTACCACAGAACAACTCAAACAAATGCTTACACAGCTATCAAACCGGTGCAGGTAAATAATTGAACTAACCGCCATTTCAACCCTGGATCCAATGATAAATGATGTGAGATCTCAAGTATGAACTCACAATTTAATCCACTCCCAAGTCCAACCAAAAATCAATGTACCTGGCTTCTTCCTCGTTCACATCTTTTTAGTCCAACCTATCATATGGTACTTATAGTATGAACACCACAAGTGTAGTTTCTCCACCTCTCTCTGAGGAGTTACTCCCTGACCAACAGCCGTTTTGGGATAACCCAAACTTTTCATATTGAAACTATTATTTAGCATAGGCAGGGAGCGAGCTCATGGAAGTTAAAACTTGTGCCTAAAACCAACCTCATCCAAATAAAGTACCTCCCTCTCAAGACAGCAACTATTAGTAGAGTTTAACTCCACATAAAAGCAGCCTTATAAAATGCCTTTCAACCTTGGCGAATTGAGTAACATGACACCATTATAAACCACAACCTGAAACTTCTGATCCTGGCAGAAACCTGGTTTAACTCATTTTGTCTTTCAATCAATGGATACATTCTCCCAGAGGAAATCTTTGTCATGACCTAGGCAGGAATGGCTTAAAGGAGAAGCGCTGCATGTATTCACAGAAACAAAATCTCTTATATGTCTGTCTCCATCTATGTTTACTTACACTTCTAGTGCCTGACTGTTGCCCTCCAGCTGTCTACATCAATCTCAGCACCTCTAAATGTAATCCGTCAGTCTATTGAGGGTGTTACAAATTTCTTGAAACAATATCTTCAACACATGTCAATGATAATCATGTTGTCCACCCCCACATTTTCCTGGAAGAATTCAAGCTACACTGAGAATCACATATTAATCTAGATGTCACCAGCATGAAAAAGCACCTTAATGTAAATGACAGCACAACTAATTTCATAACCAAAACATAGAACAGTGGGTATGCTGGGCTTTATCACAGCTGACTTGCATTTGATACTGGACCAAATGCCTCTCGCTTGATTTTCAATTAAATGCAACACATCAAGTTCTGCAACCACCTGAAAAAAAGACAGATAGTGTGGCAAAGTGATAACACGCTCTTTGATCCTGTTAAGCTCGGTTCGGTGATTCTTGTACAATTGCACCCTATGAACTCAACCAACAATGTATCAATAACAGTCTAATAACACAATGTGATGGGGGTCTTAACCCTTGACTTCTTAGCCCCACTTTAAAAAACGAGTTTGAGACAAACACAGTGCCCAATGACAGTCTAAAGAACTGAACACCCAGGAATTAATAAACTGAGACAACCTGAATATCCATGCCTTGAAAAATAGCTGTTCTCATAGTAAAAAGAATCATATAAGAACATTTATAAAGCTGCGGTTGCTGTTTTCAACACCCCCAATAGCCAAGTTAAAAACAAACTGAATTAGATCTTCAAAATAATTAGAAAATCACACATCTTCAACAGATTGCTTTTATGAGTTAGCCGAATTATTCACTTCAAAAATCTAAAATCAGGCTACACATTGATTCATACGTGTAAACAACGACTTCGGAAATCATGCAAAAAGCACAGGGAGAGTTGTTGACTTTTAAACAAATAAAAAACCATTTCTGGATAGCGACCACTACAATTTCATCCTGCACAGGCGTCCTTACCCCTGTTCCTGGCCATGTGAACCCTTTCTCAATAAAGCGAGCACTAACCCTTCAGTTCCTAACAGATACAGGACACGACAAGTCTTCCATTCGTGAGCAAACAGTAAGAAAACTATGTAGCAGCCCAACATGAAAAATGCACCGCAGGTAGGGGCCGATTCACAGAACTAATCTGAGATAAAATCCTAAACTTACTACTTTTGGTATTCACAGAAGGCATTTAGTAGTAGTAAAGTTAGGACTCCTAACTTTACTACTACTAAACTGAGACAAAATCCTAACTTTACGACTTTCGGTATTCACAAAAGGCATTTAGTAGTAGTAAAGTTAGGAGTCCTAACTTTACTACTACTAAATGCCTTCTGTGAATACCAAAAGTAGTAAGTTTAGGATTTTATCTCAGATTAGTTCTGTGAATCGGCCCCGTAATAATCTCTTAGGTGGCCTCTAATATCGACTGAGGTCAGGAAACTGTGCTGAAAAGTCTACTCTGCTAATGTTGTGGATGAAGCACTAAATATTTTGAACAAAAGTGAGTTATATTTCCTTGTCCTTCTTGACCTCTGTCAGGGTACACATCACATATCATACTCCATAAAAACTAGTGTGGCATATCAGAACCTGTTCTAAAATGGTAATTACCACAACTATGTGTTCAAAAGATGAACATTCACTTGGACAACAACCGCTCTCCAGATTACTGTATGCCACGTGGTGTACCTCAAGGTTCCACCCTTGTTCCGCTCCCATTTAATCCATATATGGAAACCTTGGGTGACTTTGTAAATGAAGTTGACAATGACTGCCACCTGCTCTCTGATGACGCTCAGATATATAATAAGGTACATTTTATGGAACGTGTGTATTTCTTTAAAACAAAAATCCCTATCTCTGTTCAAACCCACCGTACATCACACGGAAGATGCTACAGCTAGTAAAAACTCTGGCAAAATCCCAAGAAGTGTGGAGGTTTCAGAAGCAAAAGGGTGTTAAGACAGATGTCCCGAAAAATTAGACAGTGAAATTATCTTATTCAAATGCAGCCCGAAATTCTGGAGTGCCTGACGCATTCCCAACAATTTTAAATATGGGCTCAAGAACTTTTTGACCATAACGTAGACTCACAATTATAAATCTCAGTAAAAGTCAAGCTATGTAATGGTGCATGGAAGGAGTGCTTCACCCCTGATGGGTCTCTTCAGGGGCTCAACGTAACCCCTGTGGCGCAGTGAGGGGAGGCAAGTCTCCAGGGGGCCCACAACCCTTCAAGAGGGGCCATTATTCAGTCAAATGACTATTTGTAAGATACAGACGTCTCAGGGCCCCTTATCACATCACATGGTGGGGCCCTGTAACTTTGTGTTACACCAATGGCTCTCTTGCGACCTGCTTTTCATTTTTACATATGTGAATTCTATAGATTTCTAATTTAATAAGCTGGGATGCACACAGGTCAGCTACTCAAGGTAGCAGAAGAGCTACAGTAGCTCACGAGCTACTGGTCGGAGACCCCTGTTTTCTATGCACTGCACATTGTTTACCTCTTGTCTTACTGACCACCAATCATAGACACATATGTGAAATGATAGGTACTAGACAGGTAAGTTTGTATATGGCCACGCACTGCTCCATCCGTGGAGGAATTGAATTGACATGTTTTATTATATGTCCTTACTCACAGTTTGCCTCTTTTTGTACAGTGCTATGAAACCCTTGACGCTTGGTCCTTGCCATACACATCGGTATATTAAAAAAAAAATAAAGATGTTGAAGATAAGTGTGGCTCTGAGTATATTGCAACCAGGGTTGCCAGGTTTGTGGAAAAGGGCATTCAGGTTAATAAGAGGGGGGGTTGGAAATCAACAGGTGCTTTAGAGGAAATTAAAAGTGTGTGTCCAAGTGCATGTGATTTTGAAGAATTTGCAGAACATGGTGTAGCTAGATAGGGAGAGTAAAAAGCTGACATCTAAATAAGATGGAGACACATTTTGTAATAGTAAATCAATTACCTGTACATAGAATGTGTGCAGTGATTAGCAAAGACAGAAATTCCAATCCCGTAATACCTGAAACCTGCAATTAAGGGCGCCGACCTTCAGACAGATTGATGCACTTTTATTTATGCTTCAAGTCTAGTACACTGATGTGATGATTTAGTTCAAAGTCGCAAAGAAAACTGTGTTCTTCATGGTGAAGTTCATGCATGTTTCAAAAGGCATCAGACACTAGAGCGTCCACCCTAAAAAACATGGTAACGTGAGAAAAGGTGGCCTTAGGGAGAGCAAGAAATTTGTTGTGTAAAAAGGCAAAAGAACAGAGAGACAGTGAGGGAATGGGATGAAAAGAGAAAGAGAATTTGAAAAGGGGATAGCAAATTTGTATCCGTAAATACTTTAAATACACAGAAAAGTGCAGAGTTGGGAAACCTTAGCCTGTGAAAAACATGATGGCTTAAACCGGACAAACTTTTTTTTTTTATGTTGGCGGCATGTGACAAAATTCATGAATTGTCAAGTATTTTGAATATTGTGAAAATTTACGGGATTTCTTGGGTGCAAAATTTCACTTGATTTTTGCCAATAGGATACTGATTTGGGCAGAAAAAGTCTTTCAGGAACAGTAAAATTGCAACCAGGAGACATTCTCTCATTGCCGTGAGTTAATGACGTGAGGATCACCCCTCGCATTTATTTTTCACATGAGGTGCTAGTAATGAAATTTCAGGAAATTTGCTCAGATGACTCCCAAGTCTTGAAGTCACAAGATGAAACTGGAGGGGGAAGGAAAGCTAAAACATTGGAATAAATGTTTTTCACCAAAAGATAAATGTTTGCATGAAAGTGCTCCCCAGTAGAAGATAAGACTATATTAAATCAGAAATGGTAGGAATAGAAACTGAGGTACACAAAGTTAGCAGTGGTAAAGAGGAAGACCATAAAGGGTTTGTGAAACAAGAGGAGTCAGAAATGTGCAGGTGGTCCTTAGTTGCTGCCAATCTTGGTATTTTTGTTAATTTGAAAAATTGCCCACGAAGCATGTTGGAAATTGGGTTTTTGGTTGAGGGGGATGAGAACCCTTTTCAAATAGAAACAACAATCCTTGTCACTAAATGAACCTGTGCTCTGGTAGCTTGGCACAAAAGCAGTCAGACCTACTTTAGAGGCAATGTGTAAAGTATTTATGAAGCACTTAAACAGTAACAATGTGCAAAAACATCACAAGACAAATCCCACACCCATTTAGTAAAATAGAGTAAAAGTTGATAAATTAATTTACATAAAAACGTCAAAAATCCAATCAGTATAACGGCGATATGCAATATCAAAGATTTAGGTAATTAAAGTGTTCAAAAGCACAAATGGTTACACGCGGTTATCTGGTAGTGCTAGATGGGGGGAAAGTCGCAAGTTCAGGCCAATTGCAATGGAGCGCAGGCCGGATACAGAAACAAGGTTCATCTCACTGAAAGAGTTATTTTCTCAAAATATGGCGCAAAGAGTTCACTTCCCTGTGGAGGAAGCCGTGAAGACAGCATCATGGATAGACATCTCTGTAGCGTGAAGAGCAGGCCTAGCATCCCCATGGTCGTCGCTGTAGCAGGAAGATCCTGTCAGGCGTTGTGGAGGATCATGCTGGAGCTTAGCATTGGCAGTCACCTCCGGCTTTTGTCTTTATAGCACAAAGTGCAGATCTCATGCTGCAGCGAGAGAAGTTGGATCCCCCAGAGCTTTGCATTGGCAGTTGTCGCGGGCAGCAGGATCTCGGCATGAACAGGCCTGTTCCTGTTCCCGAAGAGTCCACAACTTTGTGATTTTAACCTGTTCTTCAGGGAGTACACTCCAAGGGTCCAGAACCTGGGAAGGCACCTCTTGGTGATTTGGCAGTAACTCCTGCAAAGGCCAGCAGGGCTCAGGCAGGTCCAGTTACAGCTCCAGGTAGGTCCTGTGCAGCAGGTCAGTTGAGCAGTTGCAGGGAGGTCTCTGCAGCTTGTTCTGTCCTAGTAGCTCAGAATAGGAGGCCAGTCACCTAAACCTTGGAGTCACTCTAGCTGGGATGAAGGGAGCAGGTCCAATCTTCCTCAAGGCCTCAAGCAGAAGGGCAGTCTTCTGGCAGAAGGGCAGTCCTTCTTCTGTAGCATCACAATTCCAGGAGTGTACTTAAGAGTGGGTCTGAGAGTCTAATTTTTATTACTGGACCCAGTTTTGAAGTAGGAGAAACTTCTGGAGTTTTCCCCTCACAGACGGTTCTGGAGTTTCCTTCTTTCCTGCCCAGGCTCCAGGAGGTCTGAGGTTGCAAAGAGCTAGTGCGAACTTCTTTGTGAGTGTGCTGAGGCAGCACCAATGAAATGCAAGTGGGGCAGGGAACAGATGCCTCCCTCCCATTCTGGCCGGATGGCCCATCCTGCCAACACCTAGCCCCCCCTTTGTTACACTGTTTGGGAAGAGTAAACAAAGGTCAGCCGTCAGTCACAACTAGTGATTCTATCCAGAACACGAGTTGCAGGCACCAAATGGTTAGGACAAGAAAATGGCAACTGTCTAAAAGTGCCATTTTCAGAATTGTGACTTAAAAATCATTTAATTTAATCATTTTACCATTAAAGAGAATTTTAAATTACAATTCTTCAGAGACCAAACATGCAATTTCTACCTGTACCCAAACAAAAGTTAGCAAATTTCAAATGTAATAAGGTAACACAATATTATCCTATTGGAGATGTAGGCCTCACAGTAGTGAAAAAAATGAATTTTGGATTTTTTTCACTTCAAGGACATGTAAAACTCAAAAGTATATGTCTAACTTTTAAATACACTACGCCCATCCTGCCAACACATAGTCCCCCTTTATTACACTGTTTGAGAGGAATACACAAAGCCAACTGCCAGTCACAATTAGTGATGTAACCCAGGACACAGGCTGCAGGCATCAAATGGTTAGGACAAGAAAATTCCAACTTTCTAAGAGTGCCATTTTCAGAATTGTGTCTTAAAATCTGGCTTTACCGTTAACTCAGCTGAGTTTCCAGAACAACTCTTTATGGGTAGTTCTTCTTATATTCTAAACCTTGCTCTTTTCTGAAAGGAACTTTTCATGGGTTCTATTTAGGATAGGTTAGGCTCGTTAGTTACTTAGGGGCAGATGTATCAAACTAATTTGAGATCGCAAAAATAGCGAATCGCAAAAAAACAGCGTTTGCGACCTCAAAATAGGAAAACCCGATGTATGAGAAATGTTCGCAGCGCAAATTAAGAAATCGCTAAATTAGTGATTTATTAATTTGCGATTTCTAAAAAGTGCATACCCCAACTGCGAATTCGCAAATAGCGTACAAAACCATTGCGAATATTGCAATTAGCGAATTTGCAGTGTAAGAAATCGCAATGCAGTGTAACAAAAAATCGCAAATAGCGATTTCTAAGAATTCGCAATTTTGCACCACAGAATTAACACCAACACAATGCAGGTGGTAACCAGGTGCAAGCTATATTAACATGCCCACAATGCAGCAGTCACTTCCACAATGGCTTCACTCTACCTGATAGCAAGGAGGCTGCGACTGCGTGCGGCAGGACAGAGAAGGATGCGACAAGAACGGGTGTTTAGGGTGCGCATCACACTCTTCATGTAGACTGAGGAGGAGATCCACGACAAGTACAGGCTGGACCCAAAGAGCATTTTGGACTTGATAGATGAGCTGAAACCCCATTTGGAACACCCAACAGGCAGGACCCAAAGCATTCCAGCCCATGTGCAGGTAATGTGCTCACTACACCTGCTGGCCTCAGGCAGTTTTCAAGGGGTGATAGCTGCGGCAGGTGGGGTGTCCCAGAGTTGCCTGTCACGGTTCTTCCGTGCATTCCTAGATGCCATGGTACAAAGGCTATGACACCACATACATTTCCCCACCACACAACAGGATTTACAACAGACACAACTGGACTTCTACCAGATTGCGCACTTCCCCCACGTAATTGGCTGCATTGATGGGACCCATGTGGCTCTCACCCCCCAACAAACAATGAATATGTCTTCCGTAACCGCAAATCATACCATTCGCTTAACATTCAGGTCATATGCAATGCCAGGCATGTCATCACTGACATTGTGGCTAAATTCCCAGGGAGCACCCACGACTCCTTCATCTTCAGGCATAGTGGGATGTACGGACGTCTCACTGCTGGCGAGTTTAGTGAGGGCTACCTCCTAGGTAAGTGCATGTCAAACCTCCCATAATCAAGTACATCACTGGTGTGTGGGCCATTGACTGACCTCTCATTAATGTTCCTGCAGGTGACAGTGCCTATGCGGTGCAGGAGTTCATCCTGACGCCATACCTAAACCCAGCCAATGCCAGGGAGCGGCGTTACAACCGTGCACACACATCTACGCGCTGCGTAATAGAGCGGACTTTTGGGATCCTTAAAAGCAGGTTCCGCTGCCTGCATAAAAGCGGAGGGGCACTCCAATACAGCCCGGAGACAAGCTGCAAGATTGTGGCCACCTGCGCAATGCTACACAACATTGCAGTGAGGAAAGGCATCCCAGTAGAACTGTCAGAAAGTGACACTTCTGACGATAATGACCCATGTCCCCCTGGAAGACCTGCAGTGGGAGTTGGGGCAGCTGCGGGACGACAGAGACGGGATGAGATAACCCATAGCTATTTCTAGGTGAGTAATAATGACATGAGGCATGGGATATTTGGTTTCAGGTCTGTGTTTATTCAAGCCCTTACATGCAGGATAGAATATCGTCACACAGCCTGAGAGACTCCATGCATCCCACTATGTGGAGCACATGTTATGTCCACAGTGCAGGTCTGTGTGCAAGTCAGGAGTCCTGTTGGAATGGGTTACCTCACCCTTTGGCATTACTCAGTTTTGGCAGTTCATCTTCTCCTGTTATGGCCTGCTGGTGCCTGCTCTGGGTGCTGACTGGCCTCCCATGAGTCCACAGGTGTAGCTCCCTGTCTCCCACTGCGCCGTCTTGGCCCGGGCACTGGTGGTGTCATGCTGCTTCTGCTGGATACCTCCTCGCTATCCTCTGAGACCCGGAGTGCTGGGCCACCTGTGTTGGCTGTCTGCATGTGTTCCACGGCACTGGTGACCTGCACCAGGCCTTTCGCCACATCCTGGCAGCAGTGGGACATCTCCACTTGCATGCTGACAGTGCGACGTGTCAGCTGGCTAGTGGCAGTGCACAGGCGGTTCACCACCTTGGTGTAGCTGTGCAGTCGGCTGTCCGCATGTTGCCTCACCCTGTGCCTGTCTGCCTTGTCCCTCTTTAATGTGGCACACAATTTATGGATAGCACCTACCATGGTCATGAAGCCCTCCCCCATGTAACGTAGGCTTTTGTTAACTGTGCACAGCTGCCGATTAATGGACCGCAGTGATTTTTGTTGCAGGCGTTGTACCTGCAGCATGCTGCCCTCCAGTCCAGCAAACACCGTGTCTTCATCTTCAGTGCCAAAGCTGGTGCTGGCACGTGGCCTGCGTCTCACATCTCCATGCACTCTACGTCGCAGTGTGGGCTGTGCCGGGACCTGTGTCATACGCTGCCGTCTCTGCCTGTGCTTGTTCATCGCCTGAGGACTGTGTCTCTGCCTTCAGGGGTGGCAATGGTGGCACAATGGTGCGCTTCCTCCTTGGGACAGGTGTGCTCTCTGTGCTGTCATCTGGCTCCCCCTGCCCTGCCTGCTCAGCTGTTACTTCCACCTCCTCATCTCCCGCACTTTCATCCAGTGGCCCAGGTTGTGCTGTGGATGAAGAGGAAAATTTTGATTTTGTGACTTTGTCTGCATTTCTCACTGAATAAAGTTTTCACAATTTGTATTGGCTAACTGGTATCTATTGCATTTTGCCATAACAGGGTCTCACATACTGCTTCAACATTGCTGTGTCTCCTTGCCCCACTGTGTTGTGCATATGACTACGTCTCCCATGATGCATTGCTGTGTGTGCTTATAAAAGTGGACCGGAGTGGCATTTGTAGTGTGTGTTGGGTGCATTCCTGTGTGTGGGGATGGGATGGTGCTGTGGGGGACTGCATTTGGCATGCCTCTTACCTTGTCTGGTGTTTGCAGGCTCTGAGCTGTCTATGTCAGCCACTCCACTGATGCTTTCGGGCAGGAGGGTGCTCTCCACCAACTCCTCCTGGGGTGTTGAGTCGGTTGCTGTGGATGTTCCACCCCCTGTCTTCCTGGACTCCGCCAGCCTGGTTGCCACCTTCTCCTTGGACCTTTGGCGCATGTCGTACCACCTCTTCCTCAGCTCTTCGACCGTGCGCTGGGTCACACCAACAGCATTTACTTTGTCCTGGATAGCCAGCCAGATTTTGCGCTTCCTGGACTCAGGTACACGGAGTGCCTTTTTACCAAATAGGAGTTCATGGTTGCACACCATCTCCTCAATCAAGACCTCCTGCTCCCTTTCACTGTACTTGTGTTTCCTTTTCCTCACTGCCCCCTCCTTGTCCTTCTCTTTGGGCTGTGACTCCATTTTTGCTGTTTGTTACTGCTGTGCTCACTCCTCTGCCTCTCCTCACAGCCTCTGACTCTGCCTCAGGCACTCAGGTGCAGCATGTCACTCCCACTACCTGGGTGTGATGTCATCAAGCTGCACCTGCTTTGCAGATTCCCTAATTTTGCGATTCCTTATTTGCGAATTTCGCTAATAAGGAATCGCAAATTCGGGATTCGCAGGTTTTTCTGAGATTTTTAAAGAATCGCTAAATATTAGCGACTTTTTAGATACATCGCGATTTGCGATTCTCACATTGCGATTCGCAAAAAATCGCAATTTGAGAATCGCAAATCACTTTTTTGATACATCTGCCCCAAAGTGTCAATTTTCCTTCATGGAACACCTTGTATTGATTTATGCTGTCACTAATAAATCTTTCATTGATATTTCTGTGAACCGACTAATCTGGATAAAGATGACAAAACAATACTAATCCTTAAAGATAAATAAAGGTGTTAAAAATGTCATCAACCTCTCATAATTGATGGAACATTAATATTCTGACTGTTGATGATATATGCATAGTTTATGTTTCTGTTCTAGCTCCATTCTAAAACAATGGCAAAGGTCCATTGACCTTTCAAGAGCCATCAGTATTTCCCAAAGGACAAAATCTGTAAGTTGGGTGTTTAGTCTTAAATACTATTCTTGGCTAATCCTCAGACTCCCGCAGTTTAGGCATCATGCCTTCTTCATAAGATGAGCAAACCCCCAAATGTGTTTAGTAGTTATTGACAAGTAGCCTGAGTCACCAGATGAAGAAAGCTAAAGATTCACATCAAGACATGCCACTGCACTGAAGGAGACTCAACAAAGAAGAAAAATGGAATTCAAGGATTTAAACTAATTGTAGAAGAGCCATCCCCAAATGTTGAACCTGTAAACATTTTTCTATATACGAACCTCCATTACTGACCTTATTTGGGATTCTGGTTTATTGGTTTGCTAGATTCTTGAAAGATAATATATTTTCAGTTTTAAATGGAAATTTTTTACCTACATCGCAGCAAAATATGATAGGGCTTTTTGCAGTGAGCTGTTTTGCTTTTTAGGTTCCAGTTGATTGTGCTTGCGCTATTCATAGCAAAAAGATGTCATCGAAAGAGAGGGACTAAGTGTCAGTCAAATATTGATCAGCAAGCATTCATCAGCCATTGGTTTTCTATACCTTTCAGAAAAGGCAAATTTAGAATTTTCTCTTCATAAGCATGTCACTATAAGAGTAGGAATATGAGTTCTCACAGCACATTAGTTGGTGCCATGGTGCAGACACCTCAGTCTCATCCACTTCCGATAGCCACAAAGTGTGAACTGACATCAAGGCATCACTTCCTTTGGCTTCTGAAAATAGTAGTCACATTGTCTGTGTGCCCCGAATGAAAAAAGTACCACAGCTTGGTTTCGTCGCTGACATCATTAGAAGACCAGCTCTACATCTTTTTGATTAAAGGCTGTTACTGCCTCTCTAGGGGCTGCATTCTCTACATGTGGCTGCTGAGAAACATACGAACTCTGCGTAAAGCCTAGCAGGGCTGTCCACAAACCTGTCAGATCTAGAGGACAAAAAACAAGAACCTAGTAAAGCCACTTGAGTTGGCTCTTCTGTATTGATACAGTTTTCCCAAATTTCATGAAAAATATGTACCTCTTGCACATCAACGATGTGTGCTTCTGTCACACACAAGTACTACATGGACATCAGCAGTGAAAACTCCATCCCTAAGGCAGAACAGGTACAAAACAGCAGCATAAAAGTAGCATCCCATTCCTCAAGGAATGAGTACAATGTTGTAATTTTTTTTATGGCTGGCCGTCCTGCTTAATTAGGTTGCCATAGCTCTTGGTCAATTCTAGGTGTATCGGGATTCCGAAGGGCTGCAGGCAATAGATAAGCATGAGCAGTGGAGGGAGCCTCACGCTTGTGGTCGATGGTGAATTAACGCATTCTAGAAGGACAGTTTGTCTATGAGTTTTACTGCAATTTCGCAATGAGGATGGGATTTGAAACCACATGCTCGAAGAACAATGGATTAGCAATCCATTGTGGTTTGCACACGTGGGTTTGAATCCCATCCTCGTCACCATATGTTATAATTACTTGACGGCTGGCCATCATACTTAATGAGGTTGCCAAAGCGCTTGGTGGAATCTTGTGTATCAGGATTCCTAGTTTATAGTGTGAAATCTAATGTATGTAATGTTTGTATTATTATTTATAGAGTGCTATTCGTTGAATGTAATATAGGCTAGTGTTATTTGTGTGTAAAGAAAGGAGATATGTTGTAATTACTTAATGGCTGGCTGTCATGCTTAATTAGGTTGCCATAGCCCTTGGTGGAATTTTGGTTTATCGGGATTCCGAAGAGCTGTGGCCGACAGTTAAGCATGAGCAGGCAAAAGACTCTCACCCTTGTGGTTGATGGTGTATAAACACATTCCAGAAGTACAGTTTGTTTATGAGTTTTACTACACACAACATGGGTATCACCATTACAAGCTTCCCTCCTTTAGCCAGAAAAGTAACTACATGACACAATCAGCATAAATTCCCTCCCTCACAGAAGATAGACAGTACTTCAATGAATACAGTGCCATAGACTCCGGCTGGCAGGTATGACAGGCTATGGGTCAATGGGCAAGGTATGTGATACGCAATGATTTGGAAATGGGGTTACTGGTTGAGAATGTGAAACCCTACTCAAGCAACAACCACAATTCTTGGCAGGGTTAAACACAAGCAAACCCCAAATTAACCTGTGCTTAACCCTCTGGTAGCTTGGTACAGTCAGGCCTAACTAAGAGGCAATGTGTAAAGTATTTATGCAGCACTTGAAACAGTTATAGAGGGAAAACACAACACAAGACAAATTCCACACCAATTTGGTAAAATAGAGTAAAATGTAATAAATTATTTGAGATCAAAATGGCAAAATTCCAGTTGGTAGAACCGGAGTTATGTAACTTCTAAGTTGTAAGTAAAAATAGTGCTTAGAAACACAAAGCACCAACTGTAGTTATCTGGTCATGCCAGACCGGGACAAAGTAAGAAGTTCAGGCGACCTCAATAGAGTGCTGGCTGGATACACGGACCAAGTTGGGCCCGCTGACCAAAGTGCCTTAAATCCTGGTTTGCAGAGTCTTGAGAGATCCAGCATCGAGGAGTGTCATGTAGCGGCGGTACTGAGGAAGCTGCAGTGATGTGGAGTCCTGCATCATCCCAGAGGATGCCGTAGATGAGGGGCTTGCAATGCGAAGTCTGTTGTCGAGGATGCATCGTGCAACGGCAGTTCGGAAGAAGCTGAGGGTCTGCGATACAAAGTCCTGCGTTGGGTGCCCTCGACGAGGGGTTTGCAATGCGATGGCCTGTGTCAAGGATGCGTGGCACAGCGGTGGTTCAGAGGAGACTGTGGGCTGCCATGTGAGGTCGGATGTTGGGGATGCGTTGCACTGCGGCAGTACCGAGGTGGAGATGCGTCACACTGCATCGGTTCTGCAGCTAGGCTGGCAGAGCACCTTCAGACAATCTTTCAAGGATCCAGAACTGGGGTGGCACCACTTTGGGGGGGGGGGATAGGACTCACAGCAGACAGAGTCCAGGTGCTGGGTTCATGGTGGTTGGCACCTTTTCTGTCCCTGAGGCTCTGATCAACAGGCCTGCCAACTAGCCCTTGGAGTTACACTGGAGGGCCTGGGTTCAAGATTCAGATCCAGTCCTTTTCACTCCGGCAGCAGGACAGCTGGGCCACAGGACAGCAGAACAGCAGAGTAGCAGTCCTTTTTGCAGAGCAGCACAGCAGTCCATCTGAATCTTCCACAAATCCAGAGGTGTACTGAAGAGTTGTGTCTGAGGGTGCAATATTTATACCCGGTGCCCACTTTGTAGGAGAAGGATCTGGAGGTTCCCACCACCAGAGGCGCGGGAATTTCTCGCCTCCCTGGTCCCAGCTTGTCTGTGGAAACAAAAGACTAGTGTCAAACCCTTTGTGAGTGTGCTCAGGCAGAACCTTAGTGATGTGCAAGTGTGGTAGGTGACAGCTCCTCCCTCTCATCAAGTCAGAGATGGCCCATCCTGCCAACACCAATCTCTCTTTGTCTCACTGTCTGGGAGTAATACACAAAGACCAACTGTCCGCTGCACCTAGTCTACTGTCGTAAGATACAGGCTGCAGGCACCAAATGGTTGGGACAAAAAAATGCCAATTTTTATAAAAGTGGCATTTTCAGAATTATGATTTAAAATCCAACTCTACAATTAAAGAGGGTTTCAAATTACAATTCATTAGACACCAAATCCGATATGCCCATCTGCTCCCAATTGAAAGTTATCATTTATTAAATGTAATAAGGTAACCCAATGTTATCC
This sequence comes from Calotriton arnoldi, assembly GCA_963921515.1. Taxonomy (NCBI): domain Eukaryota; kingdom Metazoa; phylum Chordata; class Amphibia; order Caudata; family Salamandridae; genus Calotriton; species Calotriton arnoldi. The sequence continues at coordinate 106,787 of CAWUFW010017038.1, read as the reverse complement.
TATAAGAGATGTAGGCCTTACAGTAGTGAAAAACAAATTTAAGGGTTTTTCACTACTATTTCACTACTAAAAATTAAGAGGCAGATTTACAAGCCCCTTGCGACACTTTTGCTCCGCCGCTGCGTCACTTTTGTGACGCAGCAGCGGCATAAAAAAATGCGTCCAAATTACAACATGACACATCTAGGGAAATGCGTCACGTTGCAAAGCCCTGAGTCACATTAAACCTGCGGCAGGTATAATATATGCAGGATGGGCGTTCCCACGCAGGAAAGCCTTGTAAAAGTAACGCAGTGAAATCTCCAAGATTTCACTGCGTCACTTCTAGGACGCCACTGCATCAAAACCTTACGCCTGAGTGACGCAGTGTAGTGGGAATAGGCCCCAAAATGCATTGCTGGAGTTGCGTCGTGCTTGCGACACGACTCCAGCAATGCGTGAATTTTGCCCCAACAGATGCGTCAGAATTTCTGACGCATCTGTCAATCCTTGCGCCATGGGGCGCCGTATTGTAAATACGGCGCATCCATGGTGGCGCAAGGGTTTCTAAGGGTGGCGCAGGGAAAGTGACGCAGCTCCACAGATGCACAACTTTCTTGTAAATCTGCCCCTAAAAGTACATGTTCAACCATTTAAATACACTGCACCCTGCCCTATGGGCTGTATAGGTCCTACCCTAGGGGTGACTTATATGTATTAAAAAGGAAGGTTTAGGTCGGGCAAATGGTTTATTTTACCTAGTCGAAAAGGCAGTTTTAAAACTGCATATACAGCCTGCAATGGCAGACCTGAGACATGTTTAAAAGGGCTACTTAAGTGGGTGGCACAATCAATGCTGCTGGGGAAATATTGGGGATGCTCTATTTTGTTTAAATGCAGGGACACTAGTAGCATGCCTCCCCGGACTGGAAACAAGCGTCCTAGGACTGGGGCTAGCAGTTCAGGCTGGACTGTTCCCATGGGGAGCAGGATCAAGACTGATTTGCATATGGCTGGGTCCATACTGGAATGTCATGTTGAGCAAAAAAAAAACAATGGATTTAAGCCCAGATCTATGTACTGAGGGTGAAAGTTTGACATTGTTCAGCATTCCATCCAACAATTGTTCTTTTTCCATTTGTTGCCCTAAGTGGGACAGGTATTCCCAGACATGGGTACCGTGCTCGCCATGGCACTGGAGTCAGGCTAGGCTGGCTGATGAGGGTTGATACCCCGAAACCGGTCCCAGGATGCTTGTTTCTGGTTCACGGAGGACCAAGAAAGGCAGTGTTAGCTGGACTGTTACCATGGGGAGCAGGGTCAAGACTGATTTGCATATGGCTGGATCCAAACTGGAATGGCATGGTGAGCAAAAAATGATGGATTTAGGCATATATATCTATTTACTGGGGTGAAAGTTTGACATTGTTCAGAATTCTGTCCATTAATTATTTTTTTGCACCTTACTGCCTGGGGTCATTAAGGTTCACTACTGCCTAGGGAGAGTGAGGTTCATTACTGTGTGGGTCAATTGATGTATATTACTTCATAAGGCTTCTGAGATACATTGATGTCTGTGGAAACTCATGATTATTACTGCTTGGACAGCTGATGATTATTACTGCCTGCTGACATTATTGATCATAAATGCTCGGGGTATTGATGATCATTACTGCTTGGGTACATTGATTTTCATATTCCTGTCATGGGCCAATTATGTTCATTAGCACATGGGGCAATTGAGGGTCACTACTTTCTGAAAAAGGTAAGGCTTGTTACTGTCTTAACCCCCTCATGCGCCCTCTGTGTACTTGGCCTAGCACGCAGGGCTTATGTCGAATTACCCCTGTGTTACCTTATGGCGTACTATGATAGCTTGCCTGAGTTTCCCCTAGACCACTGATTTCACTAACCTTGATTCAGTGTAGTGTTATTCCTCCAAACCATAAGTGTTCTTAATCTTTGACTCTGTGTAGTATTACCCCTGTGGCACCTTATGTCATGCTATGATTCCATGCCCGTGTTTCCCCTATTCCACGATTCCATTATGCCTGAGCTTGCAAGCATTCCCTGAACAAGTGAATCAATGCCTTACCTTGCTCCCGCTGCTGCTGGGGTCTTGGAGTGTTTTCCTTTGTGCACATTTAGACAAAAAGAAACATTTGTTTCCTGTTGAGTGATTCCGTCTGTTAGTTTGCACCTGCTGTTCCTGTGGGGTTAAGTGAGTGTACTAACAAGTGTTTCCTTCAGGAGCCTCGGAGACCCTTCCAGATTGCCACGAGTGCCACGTGCCACACATGATCCTGCTGTATCCATTGGACCATGAGCCTGCATATACACCACACCCAAACCTACGTCTTGGCCTACACTCCCAGCGGAACAAGCTTCCTGCCTTCCCATTCACCTGAAGAATCGACCAGACCAGGGCAGCGTTCTTCCCGGCTGCAATTCAAGTCCTCCGGCGATTCCCTTGGCTCCAGCTCCCTCAACGCATTCCTCGTCTCTGCCTCCTGCTCAGTCAAGAACTAGACACCTTCTTCAAACTTAGGACAAGTTGACGTACTATGCTACGTACTTGTTATCAGGTTAGTGCCCACTATTCTTTTGTAGTAGTAAGCAGGCCGGAGTATCGGCATCCTCAAGACTATGGACTTGTCTTCAAGTTTCCTCTCAGTGACTTCCCTCCAGTTCACCTTGATTGTTCTTGCTCCAGACCTTTCCTGCAATGTTGGCCTTTGAACTATGTTTTCTACAAGGCCTAGAGACTTCCCTCAGTTTCTCTGATGAATAGTAGTGCCTTGAGAATTCGACTTTGAGTGTTTGATTCATGTGTGATGCTTGTACCAAGACCAATCTGTCTTGTGTACCTGGGAGTCTTATATTCCAATCTGTGCTCCTAGTATACTTTGGGAGTTTCATACTCCAACCTGTCTGCCTAGTTTTACCTTTGGAGTGTAATACTTCAATCTATGTTCCTAGTATACCTTGGGAGTGCCAGAAAATCCAATCCATGTTTTGAGTGTAACCTTGGGAGTGCCAGTAGCTCCAATCCATGTTTCGAGTGTAACCTTGGGAGTGCCAGAAACTCTAATCCATGTTTTGAGAGTAACCTTGGGAGTGCCAGAAACTCTGACTAATCTTTCGAGTGTAACCTTGGGAGTGCCAGAAACTCCAACCCATGCCTCAAGATTTACATTGGGAGTGTCAGAGACTTTAACCAGTATCTGAAACCCTTCCATTGAGGATCTCATAGTTTCCAGTTGTGAACCTGGTATCCTTTCTTTATGCTGTATTGTAGAAGAAGCTTGTAAGTGAATGTTACTAAAGTGGAATTAATAGCAATGTATAAGAAGGCCTGCTAGTGTACTGATGGTAATTGCCTCCTCTTGTTATTTCCAGTGCATTGCATTAACGTAAACCTAGAGGCTCCGGTCCAGTGTGTATCTTTCTCGTAGACACAGAAGATCGCTGAAGCAACAAATCCTGTTACGCATTGTTGCCCAGCTGCTGAGCGGATACAGTGCTACAAGTTTCTCTTTTCTTATTTTGTCCCAACCCCGTTCCCCCAGGAGGACAGCTTGTGATAGAAGGTATCTCTTCCGTTGGCATGTCCTGTCTTCAGGAGGGATAGGAGGTCCTGCATCGACTCCAGTGTTGTCTTCACAGTTGGGACCAGGTGAGTGCATGACAGTTACTGCCTTATGCCAATGAGGCCTGTCGCCGCATGTGGCCAGTGATGTTCATTACTGCCTGTGGTCACTGACATTCATTACTGCCTGTATCTATTGATGTTCATTATTGCCTGGGACCATTGATGACCATTAGTACCTGGGGCCATTGATGATCATTACTGCCTGGTGCTATTAATAATCATAAATGCCTTGGGCCATTGATGTTAATTTCTGTTAGGGGCTATTTATGTCCATCAGTTCCTGGGTCTACTGAGGCTATTTACTAACAGTAGCTACAAAGGCGTATTACTGCCTTGTGCAAATAAGACATGTTGGTGCTTGTGCCCATTTTTGATCATTGTTGCCTGGGCAATTGATGTTTCTTACAGCCTGGAGGCATTAGTAATCATTATTGGATGGGGCCATTAATGACCATTACTGCCTGTAGCCACTGATGATCATTAAGGCTTGTGTATACTTAAACTCATTCCTTTTAGAGGCTTTTGATGTTCATTATTGCCTGGGACCATTGATGACCATAAGTACCTGGGGCCATTGATGATCATTACTGCCTGGTGCTATTAAGAATCATAAATGCCTTGGGCCATTGATGTTAATTTCTGTTAGGGGCCATTTATGTCCATCAGTTCCTGGGGCTACTGAGGCTATTTACTAACAGGTGTCACTAAAGCGTATTACTGCCTTAGTGCAAATAAGACATGTTGCTGCTTGTGCCCACTTTTGATCATTATTGCCTGGGCAATTGATGTTAATTACAGCCTGGAGGCATTAGTAATCATTATTGCATGGGGCCATTAATAACCATTACTGCCTGTAGCCACTGATGATCATTAAGGCTTGTGTATACTTAAGCTCATTCCTTTTAGAGGCCATTGATGTTCATTACAGTCAGGATTAATTGATGTTCATTAGCACCTAGGACATTGAGACTCATTACTGTCTGTGGCCAATGAGGTGCATTGATTTCCAGGAACACTGAGTCACATTAGTGCTTAGGGTCATTGAGTTGTTTTACTGCTGGGTCATTGATGATCATTTCTGCCAGGGGCCATTGATGACCTTTAATACCCTAGAAAATTGTGGCTCACTACTACTTAGGGCCATTGAAGCCTATTACATCCTATTCTTGTTAAAATGTATCATTGTCTGGGACCACTGATGCTCATTACTGCCTGTGGTAATTGAGCTTCATTACTGTTTGCATATGTAACTGGGTGTATGGTCTATGTTAATGTGTTTTTGATAGTCTGTGTGTATGCGAGTCAGGGTTTGATTGGAAAGGCAGGCAATCCGGCATTGGATCGATGGGTCGGTGCCTCAGAGTCACCTGTGGGCTGGTTTTTTAGGGCCTCTGTAAACCGGCCCAAGAAACTGACTTTCTTCCGAAGCCCCCGCCAGGCCACTTTAATGTGGCACCAGTGTCATGGTCACTCCCTGCCGTGCTGTAAGTTGAGGCTGGTGGCCTGGTGTTGCTTTAGCCTTTGGGACATTCTCACCTTGGCGCCTTGCCTCGCGTGCCCTGCCAGAAGCAGTGTTATCCCCCGTCGGGCCATCACTTTTAGGTCATGCTGGGTGTAGGGAGGGTGGTTGAATGCAGGGGCCTGGCAGGAGGCCAGGTGATATTGGGCCATTCTTACTTACTCCCCCATGAGCTGCAGCAATGTGCTTTTTGACACCTCCCTTGCCAAGTAAATGCCCTGAGGCTATAATGGGCTGGGGAGGGGGTGAGTAAGAGAAGTGGCCTCCGTAGCAGCCAGGTGTTGTCACCTCAGCCTCAGTGTCTATTAGGCCTTGTTGGGGGAGAGGAGAGAGTTGCATAAAATTGAGCTATTGTCAGAGCTGCCGAGGTTGAAACGAGGTTTGAGTCCCAACGTCAGTGCAACATCCTGTGATTCTGGCCAAATCACTTAATCTCATACTCATTTAGAGTGCCCTGGCCTAATTGTAATTGTAATCCCAATCTGACCCTTATGCACGTGTGTGCAATCATGACACACTAGTCAAGCTTGTTGGCTTTGTCGGTGCTTGTTTCCTTAGCGGTGCTGCTTTCTTCAAAGGAAGGGCACCCACAACAAAGAATAGTGATCCTTTTTCAGCAGGGTAGGTACTATTCAAAACAAATCTTCCCACAACAACGCCAGCAAAGCCTAGAATCTACACTACGGGAGGGTAGATGGTCCATTGGCACATGGGTGTTAACTGCTTTTTCGATATGCTCACAGGAAGACCAAATGTTGAAAAACATTTGTCTAGAACACCTTGGGGGATATGTACAAGGAAGTGGCGGAGAGAGGCGTTAGCCTTCCTGGCTTAACGCCTCTCTCCGCCACTTCTGAAACGCAAGGCTGCACCATATTTACAAGAATGTGGTGCAGCCTTGCGTTTCCCCTGCGATTGCGCTAAGTTTAGCAACCTAGCGCCAACGCAGGCACCCTTGCACCATAGTGCAAGGGTGTCTGCGTGCAGGGGAGGATTGTTTATGTACAGGAGGGTGTCCCTTCCTGCACATAAACAATCCTAAAATGCCAGTTTGTCACTGTCATGAGTGCTGCTTAGTGCATAAACAATCCATGGCATTTTACTTTTTTCATGTGTGCTGCACAAGGCAACACACATGGAAAAAGCAAAAACGGGGAGAAATAATGCATTTCTCCTCGTTTCGCCAACTTAAGACCAGGTTTTACCTGGTCTTAATCTTGGCGCTGCCTCCTATGTACACCATCCTTGTACATAGGGGGCAGCGTCAAAATCAATGGGTGTTGCCGTGGAACGCCCACCGCAACACCAACTACCCACCCCTTTCACACTAACCATAGCGTGAAAGGGTACCTTATTTACAAGGCAGCGTGGCTTAACTCTGCCTTGTAAATAAGGCTAAGCCCCTATCGCCAACCACAACATCTGTAAATGTGACATTGTGGTAGCGATAGGGGCTTGTACATATGCCCCCTTGTTTTTTAAAAGGAAATTGAACGAAAGATGTTGATGGGCTAATCCTTAACTGAAACATTCATTATAGTGAGCTGTATGTCAGAGTCCAATCTAGTAGAGCCATATTCAATGTTGACATGAAGCCTCTCTTTAATGATAGTAATTACAGCACTAGTCAGACCTCTTGTGCTACATCCTCCTCCCCCCTAATCACCACATTGCCTGTTTTTCAATGAAGATAGTAACCCTTATATTTGATATATAAAACATTGCCGTTATGCCTGATGTCACTATACATTAAGTGAAGTGCAAACTTACAGGTCTCTTGAAGGCAATGAAACATATTTTTGTTTTACGTTAATATATCATAACACTTGCTACCAACTCACACAATGCTAGGGAAATGCAGCACTGATTGCTTCTAGGTCAATCAAGCCTGGCTCAAGTCCAAACCACCTCCCTAAATTGCAACCGCACCTACATCAAATTGCAAACCTGCCAACTTCAAAAACCTCCTCCGCCAAGCAATCTTCTGTACAACTAAAATCCATACTAGGGAAATTAAAAGGGACAGCTGCTGACACAATGAAGAAACTCACCCGTATTGATGTTCATCATTTATATCCAGGTAATATTATCCTGAAGTAGATGTGTGATTGGCACGAACAACACATAAATACTAGGAAGCATTTGAGTTATGATTTCTTTTTTTTGCAAGGATAAATATATTGCTCTAAAAATTCTCTTCAGATCCATTGTAGAGTCTACCTTTCCTGAAACTTTCATTAGCAGATATGCCAGGGGTTCAGACCATTGTGATCTATCACCATGCCATTGCATATGTCATTTCCTACCTATTGTCCCTGGCTGTTTTGGCTAAAAAAAAAATTGAAATCGGTCTTCAAGAGAGCTATGTTTTCAAAAAGTGCTTTTTATTTCTTGGATTGTTTTCTCATATAATTGAAAAAAGAGTGGAAACCAGCATGATGTTTTACTACGAATGTGAAACTAACTGATATTGTGCAATAGTGAAAGTCAGTGGCAGCTGGCTTGTACCAAGGGGTGGAGGGGAGGGCACAAAAAAATTAAAATAAATTAACTTACCTTTCTAACATGCGCGCGACTTTGTCCTCCCACCGTTTGTCTTCTCTCCTCCTGGAAGCTCAGGACCAGAAAACTGAACTACCGAATCCTGGTGCTGCTCTCACAACATGTGAGCAGTGCCAGGATTGGATAGAGCAGGCTCTCTCAGCGCTCCTAAAAGGGCTGGAGGCCTGTGCTTTCTCTACACCAGCTGACTAAGACAGATAGGTTAGAGAACTTTAAAATGCACATGTCTGGCTTGCTGTCCCAAGACAGCCGGCCAAAGAGACATGCGCATTTTAAAGCACACAGCTCCCTGCTGCTGCCACTCGGCAGCACTAGCCCTGTCCCGTTCTGACACTTAGGGGGTCATTACGATGATGGGCGGATCGCCATATTCCCCCGCCCGCATGCCAATTCCCCCCGCCATATTACAATGGCGGACGGAGCCCGGCGGACGGAAAGACCGTCCGCCGGTTTTCCGCCGATCCAACATGGGACCGGGCGGAAAAGGGCACTAATATGGTGGCGGTGTCTGCAAGACACCGCCATCCATATTAGGATGGTGGCGGAGAGCAGCATTTCCATGGCTGCAACGCCGCCATGGAAAGGCATACGGTCTTCGCTGTTGGGGGCCCGTAGCGGGCCCCCAGGATGTTGGGGGGGGGTGCACATGGGGGTACCATAAAGCATTGGACAAGGTGGCACAACGTGCATTCCCAAGCATTCCCAAGCATTATGGCGGGCGGTGCTGTGAACACCGCCCGCCACAATGTTGGGAATAGGGGATGCCACCGTGGCGGTGGCATCCTAATACTCAAGGCGGGACCGCCGCTCCTATGGCGGACGGTCCCATTCACCATTACGGTGGCGGGCAAACTTTGTCCGCCCGTCATCGTAATGACCCCCTTAGTTCGGGATGGGTCATGGGTTGCGGAAAAATAAAATGGTACTAAATAAACTTTATGACCATTTTATTTTTCAGCTCTGGGGCTTGTGGGATGACACTCCTTCGCTCAAATGGACGAGCCGCCCCTGGTGAAAGTTGTCCACTCAAATGTGACCGCATACTCATGAAGCACCATGGAGAGGCAGAAAGAGACTTCAAGACTGAAAGATCTAAACATTTTCTCTCTACAAATGCTTAGTTTGGGACGGTGTTTGCAGTTACTGGGAAGCAGTACTCAATTTTGGGAACCAGGACATACTTTTCACCATTGGACTTTAAGACAGAGCAAGAGAGAGAAAGACAGGAAGGGAGAAAAAAGGGAGGAAGAGAAAGATAGGAAAACAAAGAGAGAAAAGCAGAGAACAAAAAGTACCAGGAATAGGGGGAGAAGTGTGAAGAATTGATGGTGGTAGTAGAGGGAGGCATGAAATGGAATCAAAACTAGGGGCCTGACTTACAGTTTGGCTGCAAAGGAAACACAACGGAGTACCGGGTCTGACAAACTCTTGATCCACCCACCTCATTTAAAGGCAGGCAGACCATAAGATTGCCAAAACAAAAGAATTTTGTAAAGTTGGGTGAACGGCCTTCAAAATCAATTGCAACCATCTACCAAACGTTTTGTACCTTGAAGGGAACCACTGTGACAGCGGTTCCATTTAAGATTCAGAGATGACTGCTGGGCCTGTGGTCATCTCTAAATTTGGTAGACAGTGTGCCGTGGGGATGGCGTAGGTAATTTCCTCTGCCATCCATATGGAAACTACTCCATCCATCAAAGGCTGAATCAAACCCAAGGCAGCCTTTGTATTGGGCAAACCTGACATTCTTCAGAGTGGGAGTGATGAGAAAAACTTTGAACACTTGCACGTGTGTTTTTTTTAACAAAGCAAGCACGGTCTAAGAATAATGAACACTCTGATGAGTTTCTGAGTTGAATCATCTTATTCTCGAAGCACTTAGTGATTCATAAACACACCTTATTGGCAAAGGGCCATCTGTAGAAGGTATGTTTCCTTTTCAAATACTTCAAGCTTTAACACATGTAATACGCCAAAATAATCACTTCAGAAAACTTTATTCAAAGAATTAAAACATGTGAGGAAATAAGGCGAGCAATGATAAGCATTTTCCCTCAGTAAAACCAATTGCAGGACGAACTGAACTAGTGTTATCAGGTATGTGTGAACAGCTTCACAATGGTAGGCGTCTCTCTGAATGTTTCTCTTTTTGAATATAAGCTTTCATGCACTTTAACAGATTTCTTCTTTTCTTGAAACTGCTGCTCTGTGATGACTCACTAAGGAAGGCATATAGCCATCATCAACGTTGGAGCTGAAAGGAATGATACAATGATACATGAGAGATACTCAACTAATGTACTCAAGAACACTAAATCCAACAAAAGTGTGTAGTCTATGACAGCAGGTTGGGCACAACTATTTCCACACAAGACCTTATTTAGAACTGCATGACAGAATCAGTGCAATTTACACTGAAGATAACTTTTACATCATCAGAGACATCTGGGTGCTAGGAACAGTGCCGCCCTCTTCTGAAACGAAGGAAAGCTCTAAAGGTCTACAGAATGTTGGCAAGACAATGAAAAGTGAAGATGACACAGTCAGGATTTGAAATACTGGTCAGTCATATAGGAAACCAGCAAGCGTGACTGTGTGGCCATCTCATGTGTCACAACGATCAACAGGAAAAATAAAAATGGGACACCATCAGGGAATTTTTTTTTGTATTTTTTTAGGACTCCGACTGAGGGGCCCATTAGGATGGCGGGCGGATCGCCCCCGCCGGGCCGGCGGTAGCCACCGCTGGCCAGGCGGGGGCGATCCGCCTGCTATCCTTGCATGATTGACCCCCCGCCATATTAGTATGGCTGGGGGGTCCGCGGCGGACGGGAAGACCGTCCGCCACTTTTCCGCCGGTCGACTCGTCGACCGGGCGGAAACATGTCATAATATGGTGGCGGTGTCTGCAAGACACCGCCATCCATATTACAATGCAGGCGGTGACTCGCCTTTCCATGGCGGCATTGCCGCCATGGAAAGGCATACGGTTTCTGCTTTGGGGGGCCCGTTGTGGGCGCCCGGAGTGTTGGGGGGTGCACATGGGGGTACCTATGGTACCCCCCTACATTCGCGTGGACAAAGTGGCAGGCACCATGCGGTGCCTGTCATCTTGTGCATGCCAATGCACAACGTGCATCCACAGCATTGTGGCGGGCGGTGCTGTGAGCACCGCCCGCCACAATGTTGCGGATGGGGGATGCCACTGCCACCGTGGCGGTGGCATCCTAATGCCCACAGCGGGACCGCCGCACCTCTGGCGGACGGTCCCATTCACTGTTACGGTGGCGGGCGGACTTTGTCCGCCCGCCATCGTAATAGGCCCCTGAGTCCCTGGTCCTAAGATGGCTACCGCCACATCGTTGCTGATGTGGTGGCAGCCTATCAGATCTCTCCAAGAGATATGTCGGCCCTGCGGATCCTCAGAGGTGTGAAATATACAAAGTTTTTGAGCATAAATTGCTAAAAAAAACTTCTGAATGGACCAAATCACAAAAAGCACTTGTTCTGACCAAGATCTAACTTTCTGCCATATTTGGTGTAAATCCGTTCAGGGGTTTGGGCTGTAGCTGTGTCTTAAGTTCCTAAGGAAAAATGAATGGGGAAAACATGTTTTGGAACCCCCCACTTTTTCTCAGCCCCACTTGACGGAGCCCCCAGAAACCTTCCATGCTCAAACTAGTCAAAAAGTAGCACTTTTTGGGAACGTTTAGTGTAGATTTGTTAAGTTATTAGTAACACCAACTATAACTACCTACTTTTTCAAGCTTGCGTTATTGTCCTTAACAATTTTTGCTCACAGTAACTAGTCCTGCACATTTACCCTGTTCTTTATTATTTTTGAGTTTTTTCTGATGACTCACTTGAAGATTATTATATATTTTAGCAAATTGCTTTTTTGAACTATTCTGGCTTTACAGTTCTTTGTACTAGCATCTTATCATCCTGTATGGTGAAATGAAAATCTAAGAAAATCTATGCTCTGTCTAAATTTACAGCCTTGAAAAAGTCGTCGAGTAGGACGAAACACGTGTCGGCTGTTGTTCAAATTGAACTGTATAAGAAACGGAATAACTCATTAAAACGCATGGAAACATCGGTCTTTTGTAATCATTTTTCAATCCTTGGAGTTCATCTTACTAATATGGCCTGTCAAAGTGATGGACTATTTACAACTTAATTGGTGGTGCTCTGGACACTCAATTTATAACTACCTAGTGGTGACAGCACATGCACATATATGTGTGTGTGGCAGTCGCCACTGGGTAGTTGTTATAGTTAGGATCACATTTCCAATGGATATTTTTGCACAGCTTGATGAATCTTCACAAAACTGTCAGAAGAAAGACTCATCCACCTCAGCTCCTTCCTGGAAGGTTTCGGGGTGATCCATCAAGCGGGCCAGAGAAAAAGGGGGTGGGTCCTAAATACGCTTTCCCCATTCATTTTTCCACATGAAAATTATACACAGCTACTACCAAAATGGATGAATGGAATTACATCAAATTCGGCAGAAAGCAAGATCCAGTAAGCATATAATTCCATTCAGTAGTGTCTGAGAAATTAAGATGAAAAAATATAGATATTTCAAGCTGTAGACGATCCACGGAGACAACAGAACTAGAGATAAAATCTGATTGGCTAACATCACATCAACAAAGATATGATCAGAGCTATTTTAGGACTCGGGACTCAGTCATATAAGGGGCATGTTAGGGATAGCCTCTACCCCTAGTCCTGGCAAGGGTGCCAGAGGGATCCCTTTGGGCCAATTTTGCTGTGATTTGCAGAGGATCCGCAGATCTTTGGTCAAGTTTAAAAAAAAAAACCTTGGTGGGCCTGGTTCGCCACCCCGACCCTTACCTCCCCAGACCATTTCTAGGCCCCAGGGACACCATCTCCTGTGGCTGAGTTAAAAATGAAAATTAAGTGGGGGAGGTGTGCTCATCCCCCCGGGGCCAATAGGTGATTTAAGGGGATATGCTTGAGGTCCCGGAGACCCCATCCTCAGGGCTGTGTATTAAATTGAGGGGTTGGGATGTGTGCCCCCCCCTTCTCAAGCCATGCTATCACCCAGGGGACTCCATCTCCAGGGGCCGGCTCCGTGACGGTGTCCCAGGGAACTCATCCCAGGGACTCAATATTTTCCCTGCTGGCGAGATCGTGGGCAGGAAAGTCTTCTGTGCTTCCACTCGGCGGGAGCAGAAGGGCTTCCACCGGGTGGGAGCACAAATGTTTCTCCCTGCCCGTGCTCTTGCTGGTAGGGAAACATAAAATTGCTCCCACCTGGGGGGTGGGTGCAATGCCGGCTACTGCCACACCCGAGATGGGTGTCGACGGGAAGCCGGCAAGACTGTTGGGGCCTTGGGGCTCCACCGGCAGTCCCCCTGCATAATAAATACGGTGGGGTACCCCGGGTGGGTAAAAGGGCACCACAGTTAAAAAAAAAACATATATAGTGTGTTACCTGCTGCATCCTTGCAGGGAGCGGCAGAGCTGAGGGAGTCCTTGGTCTCCCCCCACAGCCCCATGCCAAAAATGTTGTGGGGTATTCTGGGTGGGCACTAGGGCACCCCAGTTTCTTAAAAGAAAAATGTGTTGCCAGCTTCTGCACGACCCACTGGCCACAAGCAGGGAGCAAGTAGGGCTCCCACAGCGGCCCCTAACAAAAATATGGGCATTCCGGGTGGGCACCAGGGGACGCAAAAAAATAAAAATATAACAATTATAATTGAGTGGCAGGAGTTGCTCATTTATTATTTACTGATATGATATGGAGCACTGCATAATGCCCTGCAAGGGCTTCTTATTCATATTTTCGGGATCCTGACGGTGCCCCTAGAAGCATGGGGGGACCACCAAGCATTTTTTCCCATGTTATTAAGGGCAGCTAGGAGCGCAGCAGCCTGTCAGCAACATTTATAAAACAGTAAGTCGTTTGGGTCATTAAATCCATGACTCCAGGGGAGGTTGCCCTATTTTTTAAAGCGCTTCAAGCTTGAGTTCAACGCTCTTTAACTGAAGAGTGGAAACACCGTGAGGTTGTTTGGATGGCTGCATTTTATGGTATGAAAAATGTTAAAAGAAAGACTCAAACATGTTGATTAATTTTTTTATTAAAGTTTTATTAAACACATTTTATGACAATCACTTTTTTTAAACATTGCAATATGTGAATTTTTGAAACAATTAATTCCAATTATTGGTGACTTTTTGACAAAGACAATAGGTCTGCTTTATACATGTTAATGTGCAGACCCCCTGAAAAAGTTAATTGGCCCACTTTTTATATTTTGGTATTCTGGCCCTTTGACAAAGTCAGTAGGTCTGCCTTACTCAAAATGACACCCTGTGTATTGTTAAATCACATAGTCAGCCATGCACCCCGCAGGTGTTGGGTGCAGGGCCTAGCCACAAGCCCGGTGCCCAACACCAAGCCATGCACATCCGAAGGGCATGTATAGCGGGAGGTTGGGCGCCACCAGAAGGTTAGGTGCAGGGCCTGAGAAATTTTGTAGGTCACTTTTCTTTCTTTCTCTATCGCTTCTTATGGTCCATACTACTGGGACCAAAAACATATTTATTCTAGTTGAGAGAAGTACAAGTACCTTATCACCTTGTTCCAAGGTCCTAAGTCATGTTCTACTGTTATAATAATGTTCTTGAGTGTTCTGGGCCTTAAGGGGATTTCAAAAGTCTAGTTGCTGCACTCCACATAACCGCTCTCAGAGATGTAAGGTATAATCCACCAAGGATATTTGGCTATCCTCTAGGGCCATATCCAACACAGTGTAAGTTGCCGGCCAAAGAGCAGTTCAAGGGAACTAATTCCCATAGGGTATTGGGTGTACTCCGGAGGGTAAAAAGGATCAAAGGAAGGACTATGTCCCAGTCTGTCCCTTGCAGACAAACCACTTTGCCAAGCTTCTGTTTTTTTGTTTGGATAAATCATTCTGCCAAGTCTTCAGTTTGCAGATGGTAAAGTGGGTTACTCATACTAGTTAACGCATTTGTTGCTTAAGCTGGTACATCCTTGGTCCATCGGGATCTCATTTGGAATACCAACTCTGGGGAAGAAAGGAATAAGAACATTGCAGACTTGGGCAGTTGTAACACCTTGTATAGGAAATGCCTCAAGGTACTGAGTGACGTAGTCTATCAGCTTCAGAATGTATTGGTGTCCTATCCCAGATGGACGCAGTGGTCTTACCAAATCCCCACCAATTCACTGAAAGGGAACTTGAATAAGAGTTAGTGGCTGTAGCGGAGTTTTTGGCACAGACCCTTTGTTCTTCAGCTGACATCTCTTACAGCCTTGAGAAGTTTCAGCATAAGCACCTAGCCAGAAGAAACGTTGAAGAAGAACTGTGTCTTCTTAGTGCCATGATATGCGCTGGTTAAATGGGGGTCCCATCTGAGTTACCATGTTTCCTTTGATACTCCCTTCAAAGAAAATGTTCTATGCCTTTCTCAGAAGGGGTTAAAGTACTTTGGGTTCCCCAGGATTATTCCTCTTCCGATTCTCATGGGTACAGTGCAACCTGATTTTCATACTGGTACATGGGTCAAGAGTTTAGTATGCCTGCTCTTTAGTATGCTGAAGCAGGATCTACTGCTCCAAAGAGTTTGAAACTGAGGTGCTGTAAATACCCACACTGCATCTGAAGTGGCAATGTCTCTATAAATTGTTCCAGGACTACTTTACCCTGAATATTCTTTTATGAGGCTGTTTGCAACCACTTACCCGCTAGATCCTTAGTTAAGGAAAAAAGCTGGTTACGAGTCGTTAACTTTTAGTCCAATGTTCCAGAATTTCAAATAATAGCTATCCACATCGAAACCTAGCCTTTTCACCAATACCTTCTAAATCTATCTCTACAGAAGGGACATTGCCGTCTGTTTTTTGGGGGAGTTTTATATAGCGCAAACTAGACCCAAAGGTATCAGAGTGCTTAACATGAGCACCAGTTGCATTACAGATGGACACATTAATTCTTTTTGTTTGGCACGGGGAGATTAAGTGATTTGCCCGGAATCACAGGATGTTGAGCGTCCCTGCCGAGACTCGAACCCAGTTCTCCAGCTTCGAGATCAACCGCTCTAACCATTAGACCACATCCTCTCATGATAAGTGGGCTGCTTTTCTCCAGTCACCAAGAGACCTAAATAATGGACCCCATGTTTATGATTTTGACTTGTTTGTTTGTTTCTTATTGTGTTGTTTTCTTTTGTAATGGGGTACATGTGGCAGAAAATGATCTGTTGTATGCTTGGTATGAGCGGCCTGGAAGGCTGTTGGGTGCCGGGGGAGCTCTGTGGCATTATGCCTGTATCGGACTACATGGTGACCCATATTAGACTGATCACATGGAACGTGCAGGGCATCTCCATCCCCTCTAAATGCTATAATTTTTTTACTTACTTGAAGCGCAGAGTGGTACAGATTGCTTTCCTGCAGGAGACTGACCTTACACAGCCTGAAGGCTTGGCCTTACTTAGGGAATGAAGGGGCCAGTTATATGCCACCACTTACTCAGCCTTTGCACAGGGAGCACTCATTTGGATCCGGCCCGGGGTGCCCTTCCAGTTACAGCAGGCAATAACAGACCCCTACAGTCATTATGTGTTGGTGCTGGTCCAGTTGGATTGCAGAGATGTTGCCTTGTTGAATATTTATGCCCCAAATGTGGACCAATCTGCCTTTCTGACTAGCTTGGCTCCTCTCTTACCGCTAATGACCCCTTATTTGAGGATAGTGGGGGGGACTTTAATTGCATAGCCAATCTGGGTTTAGATAGACCTCGCCACCCTCTGCACACAGCGCTGGCGCACAGATTGGCAGAGGGTAGCTGCTCCTGGGCTGCCCAGTGGGACATCAGATTGCTGGAGAGTGTGGAATCTGTAAACCCGGGTATACTCTTACTGCTCTGGTTTACATGCTTTGGAAGTGCGGCTCGGCAGAGTTTATTGTTGTGGGACGTCATATGGTAAGGTAGTTAACACAGAATACTTTGTGAGGACATATTCTGACCACTCCCCCTTGCTATGTTCCTTTACATGGTCCCCACAGAGGTTAAGGTTCTCCACCTGGCATGTGGATCCTACAAAACTCGAGGACCAGGCTTTCTGGGGCCGTATTACGCACTGGCATCGTTTGCGCCGGGCGCACCTTTCAAAAGGTGCGCCGGGTGCAAACAATGCCAATGCGCCCTATTATGATCTATGCATTGCCCCCAGGGCAGCCGCGAACTTGCGCTTCCCCCAGGGCAGCGCATTCATGTGAAAACATGGAGCAGCCGCTCTGTGTTTTCACTGTGCAGGCGGCACCCGCCTGCACTTTCAAAGGGGATTAGAGATCCCCTTGCAGGCAGGTGCAGTCAGTGACAGCACCCGCCTGCAAGGTGGATGTCTGGGGGGTCCATGGGACCCCTTTTACCCCCTGCAGATGGCTGCTGTCAGGAGGTGCACTGACAGTGCGCCACCTTTTAAATGGCGCACTGTCAGTGCGCCTCCTGACGGCTTCTTTGACTCTGTGCCCGTGTCTGTAATATGGCGCGGGCGCAGAGTCAAAGGAATTCCCTCATTTGCATAGGGCACGCCCCCATGCAAATGAGGGAACACCCTCTGAAGGTAGCGCTGGCGGATTAAGTGCACCAGCGCTATCGGTATTATAGAAGGGGACGCACAAGCGTCTGCGCCCCCTTCTATAATACCAAGGTGCTCCGGGGGCGCGCAAAGCGGGCGCAAAGCCTGTTGTGCCCCGGGGCACCTTTTGTAGAATGTATGATGATACAACGTGTACCATCACAACGCGGTATGTTACATCGCGGTCTTGACAACGTAAGTCGTTACATTGACTTGCGCTGGAGGGCTCTGGATTTAGGAATAGTGTGAATTACTATTCCAACTCCAGACTACGTACAGTAGGGAAGGTGTTGGAATAGTAATTCACACTATTCCTTAGTCTAGAGCGCCCTCCAGTGCAAGTCGATGTAACGACTTGCGTTGAGAAAACCACGATGTAACCATACTGCGTTGTAATGGTTTCGTGGTAAAGGATGTTTCCCCCTTTTGTAATACGGCCCCTGGGCTTCTTTGGGCGAGCAGGTTTCTAGGTACTAGCTTGATAATGCGGGGTCGACATCCTTGCCGGGGATGGAATGGGAGGCAATGAAGGTATTCAGGGATGCTGTGTCTCTAACAATATTGGGTACTAGTTCAGCTGCACTCTGACATAAAGCGGCAGGAGGCAGTTCTTATCGGTCTTCGATGGGACTTAGAGTGGACTCCGAAAGGTAATGAACGCGTCCTGGAGGAACGGGAGAAACTGCTTGCCCTTGTAGACCGACTGCGGCACTTTGATTATATAGCCTACATGACTAGGGCCCATGCTGAGAGAGATAAGTCAGGCAAAATGCTTGTGTGGCTTTTGCAGAGAGGGGTGAGAGGACATACTATACTCCAAGTGCAAGAGCCTTGGGATGTGATGTCTTTACAGAGGAGGGGATTAATGCCATGTTCCTCCATTACTACAGAGACTTGTACTCCGTTAGAACTGGGGTCAGTGAAGTAGATATGCTTAACTACATTGCAGACTCCTTGCGGGTGTCCTTAGACCCTGGGGTGGAGACGAAATTGGGCGCAGACATCACACAGCAAGAAGTGCGGGGTCGTGGTCAAGGACATGGTGAGGGGAAAGGTCCCTGGGCTAGATGGCCTCCCCACAGAATTTTATGTGATTTATGCCTTGGATCTCATATCTAGGTTAGTGACCTTATTTAATGACTCCCGGCCATGGGGAGTGCTCCCTTGCTCATTGCCTGATGCCACAATTGTATCCTTGCCTAAGAAAAACAAAGACCCACTTCTCTTGGATTCATATCTCCCCCTCTCAATGCTTAACACTGACAATAAGATACTGAGTAAGATACTCACGAACCAATTACTATCACATATGTGCTCTTTGGTCCATCCTGACCAAACTGGCTTTATCCCCACTCGTAGCACCATGCCTAACATACGTCAATTGCTGCTCACCCAGGATCAGCGAGTGCGGCTCCCACCGAATTCCCCAGTCATGTCTATAGACATCAGGAAGGCATTTGACTTGCTCCGATGGGAGTTCTAATGCGCCACCTTATGGGTTGTGGATTGCCATTTGTTAAGTGGACAACATTCTTATATACGGGCACGATGGCTCAGGTTCATATCGGTGGTATCAGAGGTGGAGCGGGGCACAAGGCAGGGATGCCCGTTAACACAACTATTATTTGCCCTGGCTCTGGAACCGTTCACTCGAACAATACAGTAGGGGTTCCACTATTAGGGTTTAACCTTTTCTACTGATTGCCTCTATCTCTCATTGTATGCAGATGATATGCTCCTATACATGAGAGGCTAGGACTCGGATCTCAAGGGTAAATCCTGTGTTTACGCCCTCCGAGGAGGTCTGGGAAGGAACAAGCTCATACCTACTGCCCCGACCCTACAGTGGGACAGACAACTATTCACTATTTGGGAGTGGCCATATAGCGTACCATGGATTCGCTTTATGAGGGCAATCTGTACCATACAATTGCTGTCTTGAGACACTCTGTGACCTTTTGGTTCACCCTCCCACTATCAGTGGGTGGTAGGGTTGTGATCTCTAGGACGGTGGTGTGTCCCCGACTTCTGTACTTATTTGCAGCCCTCCCAGTGGAACTTCCACTGAGGTTCTTCCAAGGGTTGGATGGCATCATGCTGACACTGTAGTTGGGAAACTCACAACACTGTGTGGCGCTGAAGACACTGCGCCAGCTGGTGGAGGAGGGTTTGGCTAGCGGCACTGGATTTTGAACTTTACTACTTAGTGGCACAACTGCAGTGGATAGCCCAGTTGAAGTCCACACTATGGGATGGAGTGGGCTGGATGGAGTAGGCTGCCATGAGGGTGGCCTGCCTTCTAAGGTTCTCCTAACCAGTATCTTGCTGAAACCAAGACCAGAATCCCTGGTCCGAAATATGAATATATGAATTAGAACAGCTCGCTACGTTTGAGCTAGGGTGCTACAAATGGAAACGCACTAAATTACCATTCACCTCCAAAATGCTGCTGCTGGTTACCCAACACTTGGGGTGGATTGAGGGCTGGTCAGGACTTCGTTGATGGATGGAACTGGAGATCACTAAAATGGGTGATCTATTAGAGGGAGGGGGGGAGCTCTGCCCTTTCATGGAATTGCAAGAGACATATGACCTGCCAGTTGGACATTTTTTGCACCACGGATCTCTGCTGCTCAGGGCGTATGAGTGGTGGCGTGATGGCATTGCGGACCCGCCAGAGCACGAGTGCCTGCATTATATTTCTAATAACAGGCCGGACGAAGGCGGTCAATTTGCACTACAGAGCACTGTTGAAGGGATCACAACTAGATCTGATGCGCTTGAGGCAGCACTGGGATGAGGACTTGGGGACGCCACTGATTGACAAAACTTGGAGGAGGGTGCTGGAGCTCACCCCCAAGGAATCCCGGAATTCCCACTTTAAGCTCATTTAGTTCTACTATCTACATAGGGATTATCTCACCCCTCAGAGCCTACATGACATGTTCCCCAGCACAACGTCAGCCTGTCCTCGATGTTTAGCAGAAGATGTGGGCTTTTCTCACATGGTCTGGTCTTGCTCGTCATTGGCATCATACTGGTCCACCGTTCTCCAGGTCATTTGCCGTGCCACTGAGCGGAACTTCAAGTTCACTCCCCCACTGTGTTTACTGGGTCTACATGACCGCAGCACGGGCCGTAAAGTGACAGACAGATTTATAGACTTAAAGTTCATACTTGCTTGCAGACAACTGACCACGAGTTGGAAATCCGGCTGAGGTCCTGATGTGTATAGGTGGGGATTGAAGTAGGTGAAATGGGCAGAGTATGAGAGGGAGGCGATCCAGAAGGAAGAGAGTAGAGATGTCCGCAGAATCCTGCTTTTACCTGAGTGGGATACCATACTGGTGGCTTGTCCCTCCCCTTCCACCAAACTGCGGGGAACAGCTCTGATCCCACTGACCAGTCTTTAAATTATACGGAGTGTAATAGCCAGGCAGATTTGTGGGCACTCGTCCAGGCTTGAAAGCATTGACGGATGTCTGTGGTATTGGCGGGTGAGTGTTGGGGATGTTCCTGTGATCTGCCCCCGCAAATGAACCCTGGGTATGTTGGCCCATCTGCTACCCCTACTGGATGTATGGTTGACCTGGCAGGTGCTGCACTACATTGTAATCTACTTGATATATAGCACTGTTTCTGAACTTTCTGCTTGCTTCTTGTACCCTTTGTTGTTATGTGATGTTTTTGACTACATGCAAATAATAAAAAATATTTTGTTAAAAAGGGGATAAACCAGCTGACGTAGGATATGCTACTATAGGGAAGTATATATTCCAGCATAGAAATGACAGATGTCTGGCAAATGCCTGAAACAAAATATCAAGTAGTAAGAATAAGGTGAGCCATGAGGAACCATTGCTTTAAAAATAAAAACACAAAGATGTTTGTCCTTACACACCAGAGTATTTATTTACATTTAAGCAAGTAAGCATCCTTACCTAGGTGGAGGCAATGCAAAATGGAAGTACTAGTTTCCTTTACTAGCCCTGATTTCTCATTCAAACAAGGATGAAACAGGGACTTTATCATCATGCCCTGACATAGGGGGAGGGGATGCATAAATATGTTATCTTCTTTTATGTTCTCTTAAATATATTACATATTTTTCCAAAAGAGGCAGTGATGTCTTGATGAGAAATATTCTAGTTCTGTAACACTCTTGGAAAAATCAATGTGAATTTCTTTCAGCAATACATTTTTGTTTTCTATAGCCTCAAATGCGTTAGAGGTGTATAACAACAGTGCAGGGCAAGAACGTACAAGGATGTACTATCCACTTGATGTTCCTTTGTCCTTGCCACATTGAGAAGTTTTTTGGGGGACCTATCTTATCTGTGTGGTGACAGAGGATCTCCTTGGTTTGTGAGACAGTAATGGATGGAATGCTTAAAATAATTTCCACCACTGATAATTACTCGGGCAGCATCCCAGTCACCATTATTTTGCACACTAGGCCACCTCAGTTTGGACCCAGCAATATGCAAATAAGTCTTGATGCTGCTGCAATATGAACAGTCGAGCCTGCTCTTGGGGCCGGGTCCTACCTGAAGCGGAACTCAAGCAACACAATACCTCTTTCGCCGTGATTCGCACTCGTCAGTCAGGCGCAGCTTGGTTCCAGTAACATGGTGAGCACGAGACCCACATCTGGGCATACCGGGCACACTAAGAGTGTTGCACTGAAGTATACAAAAAGTGATGGATGGAATGTTGGCATTAATCTCAGGCACTAGTAATTACTCAAGGCCACATTACAGACCACCGTTATTTTGCACTGCATGCCACCTCGGTTTGGACCCAGCCATATGGTAATTAGTCTTCACTGTGCTCCCATAGGAACAGCCCAGACCAAACTGCTAGGACAAGTCCTCCCTTAACCAGAACACAACCAACCAAGACCAGTTTTACCCTGATTGGGGCTCAACAGTCATGAGCAGCTTGGTTCCAGTGGAATGGTGAGCACGGGAGATACATCTAGCCATACCCATTGCACTTAGGGCCTCGCACAGAGGTATACAAATAAGAGGTGTACGGAATGCTTTAACTAATCCCATTGGAAATTACTTGGGCCACATCCCAACTGCCATATTATGTGTTTATAAGACAGTAGGGCCATTGCTGTAAAAAGCATACTATACTGTTGGGAATCGTTCTGTAAAAGCAATGCCTATGTAATGTGTGCCCTAGACTTAAGGCAAGGATTTGTGTAGCTAAATCTTGCAGCTGAGCAAGCAAGTGCTAAGTGAGGCCAGGGTAAGATCCATTTGGAAGATTCAGATCAACCAAGCCAGAGCAACTGACTCACACTTTACCAAAAAAACTCGAAATGGAAAACGATCAGCAGCAATCATCAATGACAGTATTCTGTCTTCAGTCCAACAGAAATGGCAGGTACTAATTCATAGTCGATTAGAGGTCTCACATACTTGACCAGCGTGACTGAAGAATGTAATTGTCCTTAATTAGTAGGCCAGAATTGTGGATGCCAGAGTTGAGGCTGTGGGCCACTGATAACTACATCGGTTTACATTGCATTAAATTTTAGTTTATTCATCTACATCCATTTATCAGTGTCTGCTAGCTTGACTTGTTTATTCGATGATGGTGAGGCATAGTGTTCTTTGGCAGGTTTTCCTTTTAACCTGTTAACGGGGGTGGGGTTGATTGTGCTTTGATTGGCCATATTCATTGTATCTGTTATTATGTGATTTGTTTTATTAAGGTGATCATGAGATGTGTTTTTTTTAACAATGTGTTCAGTGGCGTAGCTAGGGGACGGCGGTGGGGGCGGTCCGCCCCAGGCGGCACTATTTTGGGGGCGACGGCGGCACAGTGCACATGTTACGTGCAGTTATGTAAGTGCACTGTGCAAGCGCACCTGCTTGCAAATGCTGCAGTGCATGCCACGCACGCACCACCTAGCATAGTGGTGGTGGTGCGGTGCGCGGCGTACCGTGTACGTGGGTCCGAGGCCGTCAATCTTGTAGTGCGCGAAAGTGCTTCCAATGACAGCCCTGGCCATCATTTTTAGCCAGCCCCCGCACTGTGCTCCTGTGATGCGTGCCACCACCACGCGCTATTGAATATGTGGAGAGACAGTCTCGGCAGGGGAGTGCTGGGCGATTTGCAGAACCCCTACGGTAGGGGCCCTCAGCCCTGCCACCACTGTGGAGTCGACAGGAGAGGCAAAGGGTGATCATCATACACGAGGTCACTGTGAGAAATATTTGTGCCCGTGCCCGTCGAAATTTGACCATGAGGGCTTAGCAATTTTACCCCTTCTGGAATATTCTTGAGAGACCTGATTCTGCTCGGTTTTGTGATGCTCTTCTTCCCCCGCTTGTTTTTTCTTCAGATTCAAATCAAATGATTATGTTGATTGCATCTGGTAAAGTGCTGTCCTGTTGTTGTAGTTAAGTGATGGCGTTGTTTGGTCTTGCTATTATTAAAAAAACGGAACACAATACATGATGTGAGAAATATTTGTGCCCGAAATTTGACCATGAGGGTAGTGGTAGTGATAATTATATTTGGAGCAGGCCGCCGAGGTGATTGCTGGTGACGGGGGAGGGGGAAGTAAGACCTGAGGAGCGAGTAAATGTGAGAGCGATGAGAAAGTTAAAAGATAAAAGTTAAAAGACGGGTACATTTATGATCGGGTGATCATACATGATGTGAGAAATATTTGTGCCCGAAATTTGACCATGAGGGTAGTGGTAATTTGGAGCAGGCCGCTGAAGTGATTGCTGGTGACGGGGAGAGGCTGAGCGGTGAGAAATTTAAAAGACGGGTACATTTATGATTTTAGTTGAAATGGGGAAGGTACTGCATGTGGAGATGAGAAATAAGGTTTATACATGATATCGGGATCTGGAATGATGGAGTATGTAACTTTATGACGTAAAGTTATGCTGTACTAAGTAGCTGTACTTTATTATTGTGTGCGTTGTTTACAGTAAAGCACACTGCAATCATTATTAGCACCTACACGTGACAAAAGAATTTCTGTTTTTTTTTCATTTTTATTATGACCGGGTTGTCACTTGGCGTTTAAAAATAATTTGCCCTGCAAGTTAAAAGCTGCTTTTGTCTCCAGTTATATTGTGTGAAATAAGCATGCCAAGAATGTCAGAGCACAAAAGCAGTGTGGGAATTCTCTAAGCCACTAGGCCTTGTATGAAATTAACTTCTATATATCAATAATCACTGTTGACTCCATTGGGCTCCAGTCTGTTGGTATCAGTGCAAAGTCTCTGACCTTTCACCTGCCTCTCTGCACTATTTACAACATGTTGGTCTCCCTACCATGACTCATCTGTTTCTGTGTTCTGTCTCCCTGTTGGTCTCTGTACTATGACTCCCCTGTTTCAGTACTACACCTTCCTGTTGGTTTTAGTGCTATGTCTCCCCTGTTCCCAGTCTCTCTCTACTATGTCTCCCTGTTGGTCTCAGTGTTATTTTTCCCACTCATCTGTGCCTCTGTACTATGTCTCCCTTTTGTTCTCAGTACTATAACCCCCAAGATTCAGTATTTTGGCTCTTTGTTGTTCTTGGTACTATGACTCCCCTGTCTCAGTACTGTGTCTCTCTGTTGTTCTCAGTACTATTACCCCCTGTTTTAGTACTGTCTTCCTGCTGTTCTCAGTACTATGAATCCCTTATTTCAATATAATGTCTCCCTGTTGTTCTCAGTACTATGACTCTCCTGTCCCAGTACTATGTCTCCCTGCTAGTGTCCCTACTGTGTCTCTGGGCTATGTCTCTCCGTCTGTTTCAGTACAAAGCTTTCCCTGTCTGTCCCGGTACTATGCCTCAGTCTGTCTCAATGCTATCAACCCTGTCTTTGCAAGTGCCATGCATTCTACGCCTCTCTCAGTCCCTTTTGATTTAATGCGACCCTCTGTACCCCCATTCCATCTGCTGGGTCTGGCCTATGCATCTGCCGAACCTGTCTGGGAGTATATGTTCAAACATCACAGCAGGCTCTGGGAAAGGATGCGCCTAGAAGCGTGATAAAACAACCTACACGTCTACAGCTCTACATTGTGGATACTTTTAGCACGTAGGGGAAACAGATTGTATGCTCCCCAGAACTTTCTGTAAAAGTTCTGACTTGATGTGAAAAGTACAAGAATTCAGCAGAATGGAACATTGCATTTCCACCCAAGCCCAAGCATGACCTTTAGTCTCAGCACAGCCTCCTGCACTCCTTGTTCTCTGTGTATGAGTTGTGTTATTTTATGTTATAAGCACTTTTATAATCCATCTCAAGTGCAACTAGAACTTGCATTCTATCACATTCCAATTTTCCTCTCGCTTCCAACTTTTATGTTCTCACATTCGTTGTATTCTAGACACCCTCTCGTCCCCTTATTACCCCTTCACTCCTCTAATTGCTTTCTCTTTGTTCTCTTCTCATCTCCAGTTTTAACTCCAGTTGTCTCTCCTTCCTATCGTATTATAGGACGATGTGTTTCTTGTGCGAGTAAGAATGCGCACAATACTAGGCAGAGCTGTTCTGGACCCGCAGATTTAGGTAGTGCGAGTATCACTGTGAAAGACCTATTAATTAATCTCCCGACATCTTCTTGATTTGTTGCTTTTCAGTAGCAGGCTTGTGGCCTCTTCTGTGCTTGTTTGGTAATTTAATGCCTGCCAGTCAGGCCTGACATTCCTGGTACAAGATGGCTCGCCTCTCTAGGCTCTGCCGCCTAATGGAAACAGTCGCCATTGTCACCGGCCCAGGGACAGATGCTCCAAGTGGGGTAGATTTGGAAAAAATCGGCAAAACAGGTTTTGTTTTTGGTTACAATTATTCCTTCCTAAAATGGAATGCCTTGAAGCTATGGACTTTCTTACAGCACGTGCAATATATGTGTTCTCCTTTGTACTGCCGGTGTATTCAACTGTGTAGCCTTGGACCGTGTCATGTATGTGCCTGTAACTTGCATGATTGAGGCCACGTGGCTCTCGGCCCTCGTTCAAATGCTCGCCGACCTTTTTCCCCAGCACATCCCTCCCATCCACCCCCCCCCCCCGCTACCTGCCACGGGCGGCAATCTGAGGGATATCGCCGGGCGCCAGAAGCTCTAGCTACGCCACTGAATGTGTTTTATCTTTGTAATGTGCTTTTGTAGCTGTGTTTCACTGCCGAAATAAAGTTTCTCTAAATCTAGTGTCTGCATAGATTCAGCAAACCTCTCTGACGTTGACATTGATGGTACATTGGCCAGCAAAGGAGAGTCGACAGCATAGGCAGAAAGACAGGCACTGGAGGATTTGATCAGGAAAAGTGGAATAGGCAAGCATTAGAAATAGAGGGGCAAGGACAAGCTCTGCAGCACTCCACACTCTGATCAGTAAACTGCCGGTGCCACTGTGCAACAAGCATAACTGTGCTGGAGAGTCAACCCTCAAAGGGAACTCCAAACTCACTAAATCAGTGGAAGGGACAAATATTAGAGTATCCCATTCCAAGGGAGAAAATGCACCCAAACTAGGTACAGCAGGCCCAGAGTGCAACTTAAATTATGTCAGTGGCTCGTGAAGGGAGTAGACTAGGTCGGGATGAAATTAAAATGCACCATTACACCGCGTCACATAATTATGCTGCCCTTTGTGGCAAAATTATAGCGCAGGAGCACAGGCTCAACGCGGACAACCAGTACACGAGTAGCTGTTGACCGCAACAATTGCATTTTTCACACTACTTTTTTAACACATTTCACGCTAAAATAGCGTGTACTGATGGATTTGCATTTTGCGTAATTAGACACACATTAAAGGAATTTTGCACAATGGTACTGCAAGCATGACGTCACAATGACTTAAACACAGGAAACAACAGTGTTTTCATAGTCTAACACTGCTGAATCTTTTCAAGGCTGTGGAAAGTAACAATAATAATAACCAAATTTATAAAGCGCATGGTTGCGCCCAAAGGTGTGTCCCCTGCTCGAGACAGAAAGCCCAAAAGTCTATCACATCAACAGTCCTATCGACTAACAGAACACG
This sequence comes from Calotriton arnoldi, assembly GCA_963921515.1. Lineage (NCBI taxonomy): Eukaryota > Metazoa > Chordata > Amphibia > Caudata > Salamandridae > Calotriton > Calotriton arnoldi. The sequence goes on along the minus strand of CAWUFW010017038.1, from coordinate 79,410 downwards.
AGAGGGGCGGACATTCTGCCCCCCTTCCTACCCAACATGACCCTGTTCCAGAGCATAGTGGTAGAGCCATGTTTTTAACCTCTTACGCAGTGGTGGCTCCTCAGCTAAGGCGGAGGAGCGTCGTCCCACTTCTTTTTGAAGTGTAACAGGGGCGGCTCCTCCACCTGAGCGTCGGTGCGTCGCCCCACTGCTTTCTCGCAGTGCGAGAAGCAGAAACGTAAAATGGTATAAATACCATTTTACGTTTCTGCTCTCGCACTGCGAGAAAGCAGAAGAAGGGTATGCCTGGTTGGGGGCGGGTGGGGGCGGGTCGGGGGAGGAGTGGCTATCCCAATGTTATGGGCGCTGACTGTTTGGTTGGCCCCAGAGCCGACCAAACCAGTCATGAGCACTCTCCCATTTTCTCCAAGTAGGCTGCATGGAGAAAACGGCCTCCCCATAGACGCCTGTACGGACGGCGTCCTAGCCAATCACAATGCTGCCATTGCAACAATGTGATTGGCTTAGGGGAGGAGAGGGAGGCTGCCTGCTTCTGCTTCCTGTGAGCAGAGAGAGAGCAGGAGACGCGACGCGGGAGTCCGGGACCGGAGGCGAAGGTAAGTTTAAAAAAAAAAAGAAATGTAAAAAATTAACCAACCCCCCTCCCCGCGCGACATCCCACCCCACCACCCGCGAGTCATGCCGGCCGCGACTGCAGTGTAATAAAAGGAAAAATAAAATGATAATAACCCAAGGTTAATATCGTTTTAGTTTTCCCCGTTGCGGGATCTTTGTGGGGCGGGCTGCTCTCAGTGCAGGGGGAGGAGTGGTTTGCACTCCCTATGTGAGCATGAGTGCTTGGCCGGACCTCTCGGGCCGCCCAAAACAGTCATGCGCACATACTGTGTTCTCCATACAAGCTGCATTATAGCCTGCGTGGAGAACATGCCCACCGCTCCAGCCCCGGGCTGAGCGCCATGTGACGGCGCTCAGACCAATCATGCGATTGACTGCAGGGAGCATGGGAGCCCTGGTGCTTCCTGCTTCCTGTCTCTCTCCCCCAAGAAGCCAAGAAGAGGACGTAAAAGAGGCGGCAGGCCAGACGGTAAGTGATTTTTTTTTTTAACCTTCCTGCCCCCCCACCACCCCGCCCCACTGCTGCTAACAGGTAGCAGCCGCTTCTGCTCTTACAGAAGTCTATTTCCAAAGGTTCCATTCTCAGCTGAAGAGGCAGAGAATTCCAGAGCTTCACCGCCAAGAAACCAAAGGAGCAGCCGCCCATCCTCTTTCCTCACCCGTTAACAGAATATTGCTGTGAAACACATTTATTCCAGCACAAAGTTAACAGGATAAGCAAGAGAGACTCTTATCAGCGAGGCTAACCAATATCTCACCTAGCTGTAAACTATCAATCTCCCACACTCAACATATATACAAACGGTGAAATACAGGTGACTGGAAGGCATTCATGCCAATTCATGTTGAGTTACTACAGGCACTCTCAGGCTCATCAGATATTCAGGGTGCAGTGATGGCATCTTTTACCAACGTTCACCTCTGCTAGCCACTTTAATGTCACAGGTGACATCAACCTGTTCTGCATTATTCATACAGCCAGTTAGGCAGCCCTCATAGTCAAACAACAGCAGCAAGGGTGTGTAGAAACTCTCAGAAACATCAAACACCTAACTCTCTGCTTCTAGAAGAGAAAAAATACAAAAACAATCAAGCTTTCGGTCATCAACCATACTCCCTCGAGTGCATTCTTACAATAATATTCAATTCCTGTGAAATGGTTTTACAGCTCCAGGCAACATTGGATTTTGATGCGTGGGTGCTTCACTTCATCCTAGCAAAAAAAAAACACTTTTTAGAACATATGTTGCAATCTGGAGCACTATTGTGGCCATTCTAAATCAGCTGCTTAAAATAGCCTTAATGTAGCAATTGCTCCAATTGGATGCTGTGAAAGGTGTTCTCGCAAGCATACTCCCTTAATGAGTGGAAGGCATGTAAAACATGCAGTAAATTAGCACGTCAGCCAAGTATTGGAGTGAATGTTTTCTATAAATGCCTCGTCTATCAATGTCTGCTTTAAAGAATGCCGAGACACCTCTAGCAGATTTGTTATTTGATCTAAGAAAGTTTGCAAGTCCTTTTTCATCGAGTCAGGGGTTTGGACAACAGATCCAAGAATTTGAACATTTTCTCAAAATGAATTTACAGCAGGTCCTAATACTTCTGGTACATACATAATTGCTTTGATTGTTAAAACATGCATCTTTTCCTGATACTACACATTAAAAAAAAAATAGTATCTGCCTAAGGGCTGTTATGTCAACCACGAATTTTGGGAAATCCTTACTCACTCTGATCACACTGTTATACAATTTACAGTAATTCCGAATAACAAATGACATCCTGCAAATTCAGACAGAAGATTCAAAACTAAAATGTAGTAACCTGCAAGCATACAAGTATATTTTTCTATTGATGTGGGCCAAAAAAGCAAGTCGTCTGTTTGACTATCACCAACCAAGCCCTGAAATGTATCGCATTCTACAGTTCATGTGTACCAAGTGATGATTAGATCACGCCACAACTATACTTCTCTGAATGCTACTTTAATTTGCTGTGCCTTTCTGCAATCATCTCTCCAAACCCAATCAAAATCGGGAGTTACACCATTTGGGCCAAATGGTTGTACTCAAATATAACAATTAGCATGCCTTTGTGTTGAGTTACCACTGTCCTTCATGGTGTCTCTTTGGCACAATTTCTGGAACCAAAACTGCAATGCAGAGTCCAAGTGGATCCTACAGCTTGTCTGTCTACCTATTGCAAACCTTTCCAGTGCCCATGAATAACATTTCTCTAACACCTTCAATCTGAAATCCCATTCTCTATTCTAATCCTAAAATTAATTGTCATTTCTTCGTTACTACCCTTCCCACACACAAATTTGCAAGAAATGGAGTCAGATCCTCTTCTCTACACTCTAGAGAAACAAATTATGTATAAGACCAAGAAACTACAATTATATTGAAATCAAAATTGCTCCTGCCCCAGGAGACTTAAGTAACCCATCTTGCAATACTTCCATTTCCCATACTATAAGTGAATCCATATCGACTCCAGTAGCTATCTGCGTAAGATGTCCTAAAATGGCACCACCTGATTAATTCACAGGGACATGCAATTTTTTTCAGACCTTGCTAGCTCAGTGTAATCTGATATTTTTTTAGCACAACCTACCCAGTTTTCCTTTGCTACCACTAAGGTTGCCTTTATTTTACCATACTTATCCAAGGGGACTTTAGAATGGTCAATTACCTTAATCTTAAATAACAGTCCATCACTTCAACAATATAATACCTTCTTAGAAACGTTTACGTGGTGTTTGATCACATTATACAAGCAGCACATTCCGGTTCATTAACTTTACAGCAAGGTGGTAGAGAGACTATTGACTGCGTTAGTCAATTCACTCAATTAAATCAAAAGCAGCATGGACCGATGAGGCTTCAGCCACTGCATCCTAGCACAAATTATGAAAAGAGCGTAAAGATGCTCTCTCACTGGTGGGCAACTGATTTGCTACATCTATTGAATTAATTGATTTATTACTTCAGATAGATAATCAGTAAAATGAATGGCTTGCAGAAACACGAGGGATTCCAACTACTGCAGCTGATATGATGTAAGCTACACCTTCTGAAGAGCCCATGCAAATTGGGAATGTGCACAAATCTTTGCCCCAAGAAGAAAAAGATTGGAGAAGGAAGAACATCTTAAGTATTTACTGAAGAAGAGCAGCACATTTTGTGAGAAAATACCCTCTTCTGGGGAGAAACAAGAAATCTTGACCAAAATTAACAGACTAAGGCCGGGCAATTCAGGTTACCAGTGTCTGCAGAGAATACAGCACAGTTTTTGTTAAAAGCCACGCTAGACACTCCTTCTGGCCTCATTGAATGTTGGGCTCGATTAGACTCGGACCAGCGGGTTACTTTAGAGACACTCAAGTTACAGAATTACAGGATATTCCTACAAGATGAAAGATTGAACCTGAAACCACTAAAGATATAGACTTACGTCTTCAACCTCAGGAGAGGTGTGTAAAGACACATTAGACTTTGCAATGACCATCAAAGTAGGACATTGTGAAAGCATTCACTTTGATTGAATTGATACTCCTAATTTCCTCATTATCCACTTATCAAGGCAGGTGTGTCTTAAGGATTAATCATTGCTCCACTCCTCTTCTATTTCTTCCTCCTTGAACTTCCACAAATCATCAACTTGTTCAACCAGATATGCTACAACTATGCATATGACACAGAGATCCTCCGGAGTTAGAAGTTCTGAGTGATCTTGAAAGCTCAAGACTAGATTGCTGCCTCCAATGCCTCCAAGTTGTAGACATATGGTTGTCAACTAATAACCTTAAACTCAATGCTTCCAAGAAAGAGATCCTCACATGTGGAGATTGGATTCACTGACATACTCTGGCAGACTGGCCTCAAAAACTTGGAGTACCACAAATCATATTGACAGAAGTGAGAAATTTGGGAGTGATCACAGACTCAATCCTTTACCTTATTCCACAAGTACATCAGGTCACAAGAAATGTCTATCACACCAGACAGATGCTACAATTCTTTCCTCTTACCTCTTCTTAAATTCTCACAGAAGCTCCAGGCAACTACCATCTTTGCCCTATCAAGTGGTAACTATGAAACATGCTATACCTCTCCTTACTGTGGTTGCTAAAAAGAAATCAAAATGCTACAGAGAGATGACTACTATTTGTACACTTAGGTGATCACATATTAGCAGCCACAGAAACCCTTCACTGTGCTCTCATCACTAGGCAATCACATTTGAAGCCTCTCTGCAGAATCCATAGGGCCATCAATCACAAAGGCCCAGTCTTCTAGCAAGAAAAGCTCAAAAGATATTCACAGAATTGCTCCACAACTGAAAATTCTGCCTAACAAGAAAAAGCGTACAGGAAGAACTCCTTTCTCCAGTGAAGTGGCTGTGCTCTGGAACTCGCTCTAGAAAAGGACAAGAACTATTGTTAAAAAACCTGGATTTCAGGAAGACTAAAAACCCGGCTGCCGCTGTACCCAAGAGGGTCAACCAGGGATTGACATGGCGAGGCCTTACCAACCTTCACAACAATGAAAAAAAATAGTGCCCTTCGCTGCACTGGTTGGACTCTTCAGCATATATGATACAGCTGCAATGTAATATAACCATAAAACCAACAGAAACCAGAAGCTGTCTACAGTCTCCAATACATAGACCTGATCATGAGCAAAATCCATGCCAAACACAGCCACTTCCAGAAACAAGCCTGGGCATGCAGCACCAACTGTCTTTCAAAGGTACTGTGAATGGCTTATGCTTGTTTAAACCAGACCATGAACAAAAGGTAGGCTCCCCTGGGTCTCCAAGAATGGAGCGATTCGGAAATTTGTAACTTACTGCACTACTCTCACTATGTTTAAACACTTAGCCCTTCAACAATTGAAGTGTAATTAAACTGGCCATGTCTTTCCTCAACTGACAATGATCCCTTTTATATTTAGTGCATTATTCCACTGTTCTTAGATTGTACTGATATGCCTGCTTGACCACCCACATGATGGTTGCACAACCAAATGCATTACTGGATGCATGACCGCATGCATGTTTGCATCTATAATGCTTAAGTATCCTGTCCTTCATTCCTTTTCACTTTGACTCATCCATAGGCACACTGACAAACACAACATTAAAACCCAACTCTGGCCATCATGCACAGCATCTACACTACCCTTCTTCTGTGCAAGGGGCATATCCAGAAGTTGCTCCCATACTTGCTGTAGCATTCAAACTGCACATCACTGATGAGGTCTGCCCAAAAAGACTGAATTCAGTTTAGGATTGCTTGTAGCAATGCTAACAAGGAAAGTGGCCCAGCTGTTCATGCTGGACTCTTCCTATTGCAGCAAGACAAAGACTGGTTTGCATTTGTTTGCTCCATACCTGGAGTGGCACACTGGACCCAATTACAATGGACTGGAATGTGGTCCAAGCAATTGCCAGTGGCTAAGTGGCTGAGATATTTGCAAGCATTGTTTTAATTTGATTTCTTGTAAGAACAATACCTGGAAGAGATCCCTAGGCTGTGGGGAATTCCTGAAAACCCACCCCCACTTCTGTGGGAGCCCAAGGTAACATGTTAAGTCTTCATGATTACCTTCCATGGGGTGAACAACACACCTCAACAAAAGGAAAGTTCTGGAATATCTCTTTTTCAGGGGTTCCTTCACTACCAGGTAATGATATCCAGATGGTTTTCATGGCAGATTGGGACACGAGATGCCAAATACTTGGTGCTCAGGGACACCCGGGGGCTTGCATGGGTGAGAGGCCAAGTTGGAATGCTTAGGCATGCCCTTGGCAGAAGGGAGGTCGAGAGGGACATCTATCACCAGACCAGATCTGGGAAGCCCCAGAATCATGGTGCCTGTATGGTGAGACATTGGAAGCGATAGACGTGGATATATCATCATCAGATTGGCAATATCCTTGCCGCTGTGCCTGCCTTGTAATTGCCAGCTGGCATGCAGAACCTTGCCAGAAGGAAGTTAATACATCCTTCCACCAAGATTTTAAACATTTCTAATTGACCAAAATGTACTTTCCATGGCCAAGAATCATATTTTTCTTCATTTTTCCTCGCATATATATTTTCTTTAATTTTTTTAACCATTTTCTCTTGCATTGTTTTTCTTTTTCTAAGATTTGGTCTTTCTAAAATGTTATCTAAACATTGTGAATGTTTAGTTCTTACTGTATCATTGTTTTCTGTTTATTTCATACAAGCTAATTACGCATTTTCTCTGTGGTTTGCCTTGCATCTCAGATCATGCTACTAAACGAGAGTCAACATTATTTCTATTGAAATAGGATTATCTTTGAAGTTCCTCCTGTTTAGCCACTGTGGGAGGTTAGTCACTTCTCACACAGAGACTGAGATCTTTCTCTCCCATAATCAGGCTGTCCCATTCTCTTCAAGAAGGGAGTGTGATATCCTTCTACCTTGGCTTTTAGCTTTCATACAGGGAAGTATCATTTTAGGTAGTGATCTTAAAACAATGTGAACCATGGCTTGAGCGCCCAATGGGATGTCACCTTAATCTTTAGAAGAAGGTGAGAAGACAATCCAAGACTGCCATTAAGTCACACAGTGTGCTACATGCTGTATATCTTTTAGACAAGTTCTGCCTGGCAGACCAGCTGAATGCCTTTGTCATCCTTGAATTCCTATGCAAACATATACATGTAAGAACAGACAAACAGTAGGAACCAGGCAAAAAACAAGGAAAAGGATAATAGAGAAACACTGAACCAAAATCTCTCTCTGATGAATTAGTCTGAGGTATACGGAGGTAAGAGAAATGCATGGATTTGACCCCAGCATGGGAAGGTAATAAACTTAAAAGTGCACAGAAGCAGCTATAAAAGCAATACACGTACACTGAATACCGTGTACCTGTTAAGAGTGAAAAAAGTATTAGGAGTGTTTGAATCAGGCTTACCCTTCTTATTAGCTGTAGTCACTATCATGAGCATCTGGACAAATTGGATACCAGTCGGAGACCCCAGGACGTCAAGAAAACCACCTTGGCTGGACCTGAGTAAGGAAAAGGTGAGTACTTCCTCTAGACAGTCGAGTTTGATCATTTTCTCTGCGCTCTACCAGGGCCATTGCCAAGCCCGGTGGGGCCAATCCGAGGGCCTTGTTAAACCATCCAATTGGTATTAGCAACACACGGTGTGTCCAAAGGGAAGGGGCTTAACCAACACAAGTTTATGATCCACACTTGAAGAGAATTCCTTGTTCATGGGAAATAATTGTGTCCCCAAATCCCTGTCACAAATTAGGTTCAGCAGGTTACTGCACCTGTTGGCGAAGGGTAGACACATGCGGATCCATTCAGTGTAGCACATGTGCAGTCCTGGACATCTAAGTTAATCACAGACCTGTTATTTCCTGATCATGTGTGACTGAATACCACTTGTCCCTCTAAGAAATTGAGTGCCAACCACAAGGGGTCACATAACTAGTTAGCATGGTTAGCATGGAGAAGAATTGTTCATTATCGGAATTAAACCAACAATTCGCTACACCATCTGAGAACAGCCATGCACCACCACCCATAGAATCGAGAAAGAGCTATGAATCTCTCACTCCTTTCTGTGTCCAAGCTGGGTGAGGTTTTCCATGCTGGCAAAAGGTAAGTAGATAACTAGGAGTGTCCAGTCTAAACAAACACAGAAACAGAGAAGCGACAAAAGGAGAAAATCCTAACCGTGAGGGAACAAAAAAAACAAACAAACATGGGTGAATGTAATAATTCAGTGTGAACAGAGTTAAGTAGAGAGCTTCAAGAACTGAATAGAAGATTGCCAGGTGCCTGCTCCATCTGCTGTTGGCCTTAAATATTGGTTCTGCCTAATATCACCTAGAAGTGCATGCATAACCAGTGAGTCTGAAGACAAAACTTTATTTGTGCGGTCTGCTGTTTGTAAGCTTTCAGTTATTATAGACCTCTTAACCATTGTTTCCAAGCCCTTCCAGGTCCTATTAAGGCTCCTGTAACAACACAGTGTGTAAGTCTTGACACTTTTCCAAGTCGATCCAGTACATGAACCAATGCAGTGGAGGAAAGATCATTTATATGAACTACTATATTGATGACTTGAAAACCATATGACAGGGTTGACATGGTGTTATCCTTTATAACAGCTAACAGGAAAGTGGTAGAAGATGCAGAAACACACACACACACAAACACAGCGGTGGCCGGCACAGGTAAGCGCGGTGGGGTGGGGCGGGGCAGGGCGTGGCAGGGGGAAAGCCGACAGACGATGGAATAGGTATTATTTATTTATTTAATTATACCTATTCTGCCGTCTCTCGACTTCCCGTCCCTCCCACCCCCACCCCGCCCCCGCCTCACTGCCTATACCTGTGCCGGCCGCCACTGCACACACACCTCCCAAACTGCTGAACTGAAGTTAATATTGTGGTTCTGAGGAAAGAGTGACTAATTCTTCCCAGTTCACAGCAAAACAACAAAGAGACTGCTCCTGGTAACTACAGCAGTTGTCTCACTTATTACCAGGACTGACAGATTAATGTTTACATGCCCTGCTGTCAAAATAAAAGTATACTGAAAAAGTGATGAGTAGCGTCAAAGGTCAAGTAGCTATGATGTTGCACCTCAGGATCAATACGTCATCTTGGAGTTCATGACCAGCTATGTGGTTGCAACTCCTATTCCTGAAACTGCAGAACTGAGTTTTTTGTAAATTGCATAAGAATAAACTCTACCACCCAGACGCATGCCCATCCCTTTGATAGAGCTGGTGAGCTCTTGGATACTCTACAGGCTGCCCATTTCCTAAGTAGGTTTGGTTTGACTTCAGTGTGCTGACAGGTTCCCAAACTAAAAAGTCAAAGAGCGGTTTCATTTACCCATTCCTTTTAAAGTTGCCGTCCTGCAGTTCCATTTGTTACCAACATAAATATATTTGCGGGGTCAAATTTAAGGACTTCATATAATCAGCAAATTATTCAATTACAATAATGTCATGCCCACTCTCTCCCCGCAGCTCCGCTGTGCCGTCTCTTGCCTCCAGACCCCGACCTCCTCCTTGGGAGGTTCGAGGCTGCTGCCCGCTCCTGCGCCTGCTGCCCGCTCCAACTGGGACCAGACTGCCTGCAACCACCGTAACCTTTCTCAGCCATTTTTTTTCTTAATTTTCCCCTGCTGTGCCACTGTTATTGTGCCCATCTGTGTCTTGCTCTAATTCCACCACTGTTTTTATTTTCTCGTGCCTGCCTGTTCCTTTCGCCTTTCGCCGCTGCTGCCCCTGCGGCCCCTCCCCCCCGGAATTCCCCACTCCCGCCTCCCAGCCTCTCCTCCCTCCCACCTCCCCTACTTAATGGCGGTCGTGCAGCCGGCGTGCCGAAGGCGCGCCAAAGGCTAGCCCGTCTGCACCCGTCCGCGACCCAACCGCGGCCAGCGCCAGGAACCCTGGACCTCCCACTACCCATCGCTACGACACCATCACCCTCCTCGCACTCAACCCTGGAAGACTTAGAGAATGCCAACAGGCATCGCCGAACACGACCCACGGCCAGTTCTCCTGCCTCCACTACCGCCAGACCCTCACCGCCACCCCGGCCTCCAACACCGCCGACGCCAGCACCGGCGACACCCTATAATGCATCCTCCTCAACGTACGCTCCGTACACAAACACGCCATGGAAATCTGGAACCTACTCGACTCTCTCTCGCCCGACATCGTCTTCTTCACAGAGACCAAGACCAACGCATCCTCCGGGCCCGACATCAGCACTGCCATCCCAGACGGATACAAGATCCAGAGGAAAGACCGCCCCAACCACCCAGGAGGGGGTCCGCCATCGCCCACAAGAGCACCCTCCGCCTCACCACCTCCAGCGAAACCTTCCCCTCCGCCGAACACCTGCACTTCCAGACCACCCCCAAAGCCACACTCCGAGGAACCCTCATCTACAGACCCCCCGGCCTCCGAACACCCTTCGCCACCACCATCACTGACTTGATCGCACCCCACGCCATCACCTCAACAAACTACATACTCATTGGAGATCTGAACTTCCACCTCGACAACCCCAGCGACCCCAACTCCACTATCCTTCGTGACAACCTCGCCAGCATCGGACTTAAACAACTTGTCAACACACCGACCCACAGAGCAGGACACACCCTCGACCCCATCTTCGCGGCAGGAAACAGCGTCCAATTCAGCCACACAACGCAGCTGCCATGGACCAACCACCACTGCGTACACTTCGCCATCAACAAACCCAAGGCACCCAAACCAGCCCCACGCCCACCTCGAAGGAACTGGAGCAAGGTTACCGACGAGCAACTTAACTCCACCATCACCCGAGACAACCACACCTGGGCACCCGACGCAAATGACACAGCCAGAGAACTCCACACCTGGATCTCCAACTGCGCAGACGAGCTCGCCCCGCTACGCAATCCCGACAGACAACGCCCCAAGAAAGCCGCCTGGTTCACCACCACTCTCCAAGAAGCCAGACGCACCTGCAAACGCCTGGAGAAGAACTGGAGAAACACCAAGACAACCGAAAACCACACCACCTAGAAGGACGCCATGACAGACTACCACAACCAGATCAGAGCCACCAAGAGGAACTTCATCCACAACAAAATCCTGGCCAACTCATCCACAACAAAATCCTGGCCAACTCCACCAATTACAAGGAACTATTCAGTGTCATTCAAGAATTCACCAACCCACGTAGCAAAGCCACAGACATCACCCCATCCCAAGACCTCTGCGACAAGCTTGGAACCTATTTCCACCTCAAGATCAAAAACCTCTAGAATTTTTTTACTTCAACCATTCAGTTAGTTACAATATTAATATGCCTGTTATCATTTTTACAGCATCGAAGCCCCTAAAATTGAAGGCTGTGATCCCCCATGTTGGTCCATATTTCTATTTTGGATAGGAGTTTCCTTTTAAAAATAATAGAAAGTAAGTAGCGTACTAAATCTAAATGATAAAAAATGCTTCTATGAGTAATACTGTGGCTAATGGTACTATGTTTCCATCTTTTATTCTTTAGTATCAATTATCTTTGCTGACACAAAGAAAGAATATTTTACTAGTGTCTTTTTGGACCGTTAAAAGTAAGCATTTCATGCTTACTTATATAATTAGCTACTACTTTACCCATAACGCCATAAGTATTTATGATACAAAGAAAGAATACTTTACTAGTGTCTTTTTGGACCGTTAAAAGTAAGCATTTCATTCTTACTTATACAATTAGCTATTACTTTACCCTTAACGCCATAAGTATTTATGCTACATGTATTTGATACTTCTTTTGATAGATACATCTAGCTATTGGGACGATTATACAGCACCATATAAAGAAGTACTTTGGTACCCTAGCATATCTGGCATTCCTGTCAACTCTGGTTGATACTACTCCTCTTTAAGACCAACTCATATTAATATAATATTGTGTGACGCATACATAGTAAGTGCTGCTGGCCTCATTATTAGTACCCGCATTTGATTTTACATATATACACTATAGAATATGCCCGTTTGTAAGAATTATATTTCTGTTTTCAGATTTTTTACCATAAGGAGTTCTCTTTGCTCCTTTCTGAAACAATCAACACAGTATCATATCTCATCCAGGGTTTTCAAAGCATCAGACATGCTTGAAGTAAGTAATAATTTCTCCTGATTGACCTTTTAAAAGGCTTTCTATCATAGAGGCCCCCCTTTCAGAATTATTGTTTAATGTAATACTAGAGTTTTTCAGGGTAGCTCATAGTGCATTTCTCATACCATATACTTTTTTGAATTTTGGTCTGTATCTTATATTCTTTTTCTATTAACTATCTCCCGTATTTTGTTTTATTATTATTTTTAGGAGTTCATTATATCTAGTTCTTTCATCTTTGGCTCTACTAAGTTTTCTATATTCTTTCTCTAATGTCTAGTTTTAGTTGTAATGATTTAGTGGCCACTAGACCTACAGAAAAATAATTTAAAAAGTATTTCAAAATGTATTACATTATATCATTTATTAATCACTTTTTAAAATGTATATACATATCGGTATTTGCATTGTAAATTTATATACGTTGATTGTCCGTCTTTGATCGCATCTTTTGCATTGTATTATATATAATAATGAGAGGTTTTGCCAAATTCTAGGTTTTGAGCATGTTTGTATATAGTTGTATGTAAAATTAGCATTTGGTATATATATTTTGTAATTGTTTTATGTTTTTCACAGTTTTGTTCGCAATAGACGGTTTCCTGACGAAGGCAGAAGTGCCGAAACGCGCGTAGTTGTCATCTACCGCTAGCCTTCATCTAATCTGAAAAAACTTTTTAAGAAAGATATAATTATTGACCGCATGATTTGGACTGACTTTTTTCATTGCATGTATTCATTATGTGTTCATTTTTTCTGTATATATGTATATTTACACTATTGATCAAGAATGGAAAATAATTCCAAGAAAAAGAGATTAAATAACTAAATAAAATATATTTTTATAAACAGAAATAAGATTTTGTTTTCAGTTTATAGTCGGTTCATTGTGTGGTTATATCTGTTTACATGACACCTAGAATGTTTTAACTCCAGATTTAATTGAAAGCTTGCTATTATCTCTTTACCTAAGAGCCTTTTTCCCTGCGATTAGCAAGCACATTGTATCTGTAGGGGTCCCCCTTCTTCCCAAAATATAGTTCTCATAGCCTGTCTATGAGGGGATTGTTGTTTCTGAAGTAAATTCTTGTGCATTACATTTTTGACGGCAATCTAGAGTTTTAAAGAGAAATTGGTATCTTTATAAAAATTATTTTCTTAAAATAAATCACTAGTGGTCTCTATAATCAGTGTTGTTTCTCCTTTTTGTTCTAATTTACTCATCCATGTCTCTTGGGCCTTTCATTATATGCTATATATCTTTTTTATATACACTTTCTCTTATATTTTTTACATTGTGATATAAGGTAATTCCAGATCACCACATTAATTTTACAATATTTGCACACAACAAGTAACTCACCTCTATATATATAAAGGTTGAATTATCTTTAATACTAATTATGGCCACCCTCCCAACGTTTGGTTTTTCTGATGATGACTTCGCATCTATGGTGGGAGCATCAATGAATTTTGAAAATAGAGCAGCAACTAATTCTGACAAAAATGAGGACCTTAATAAATTGATGTCACTCAAGAAAAAGACTAAAAGAATCGAACTACACGGGCAATTCATGCTTGAATACCTACGTGCTGGCATTATTCCACAAGGGCTAAGAGTCAAAAATATTTCCGGGTTATTTGTACAATTGAAAGAGTTTCTAGAAAAGTGGTCAATGATAGCGAACAGATGTTCCAGGGATCTGATGATGCTGATAGTTGAAACAGCGAAAGAAATGCTACAGCAGTTAGTAAGTGAAATTCTAGAACTGGAAAATAAAATCAAAAACTCATTAGCTGTGGAGGACGCTAAGAAAAAACTTGAAGAGCTAGATTCAGAATTGAACTCATACACGGATTATTTAATCAAGAGAAAAACGGAAAAACTTAAAAAAGATATAAGGTTCTTCAGTAAGGAGAACACATATCCTTATTTATCTGATACTTACTATACGCAGTCAGATGTACATGAACAACAATCCTATCAACAATCTTACCAACAACCATATAGATCATACAATAGAAAAGTGACCACTTTTTCAGATACATCAGATTCTGACAATGAAGGGCCATCCACTCCCCATGAAAATAGAGGTAGAGGCTATACATCTCGATACAATCAAGGATATCAACCTTTTTTAGGGAGGCGCAATCAGAGAACAGGGAACTGGAGACCGCAATATCAACCACGTCCACAGTATCAAATCCAGTTCCGGGGACATCAGCCCACAAATCAGAATCAATATCTAGAAACCCGCAATGCCAGGTATTGGAGGGAGCAAAAGAAATTCCCATTTTCAACCTTAGTACCGCCCCGGTAAATGAATCTATCTATTCCCTTTTATCTAAAGGATTAACGTATGTGCCACACTCTGAACTCAACAAATTTGAGTTGTTTAGCGACTTAATGTTGTTTTTTCGTAAAATTCGCTTAAAATCCTTTTTCTCTAATGTAACTAGTAACAGCACAGACATTAATAAATCTGGATTAACCCCTAAATCTACTTTTACGCCTACTACAGATCAGGTACCACCGGAGATTCATATATTTGAACAGGTGGTATATAACAAGTTAAAGAATGCTACCAATTATGTATCCAAAACACCATTTAATATCACCATTGATGAGCATACAGCCCTGAATGATTTAAAACACTCTCCTGAAATCACAATCAAATGTTGTGATAAAGGTGGAGGAATAGCTATACTAGATACATCAACTTACATAACTAAAATAGAGGAAATGTTAAGTGACGAAAGATTCTATATTAAAATAATGAGGAACTCAACTGATAAGATCAAAAACAAGATACTTAAACTCACTAACAAGGCTCTAAGAGATGGACATATCTGTGATAAAGAGTTTGCTTACTTGAATACTCAAAACCCGAGATTAGCTAGCCTATACGGCATACCTAAAATCCATAAGGATCAAAAGAACCCTCCATACAGACCTATTATTACAACTATAGGATCTGTAACTGAACCAATTTCTAAATATCTGGATGCCATTTTGCGTCCACATATACAGGATACTCCGGCTTTTGTACAGGATACACGACATATTATCAACCTACTGGAAGGAACAGCTTTTAATCCAGATAGGCAATGGTTGGTTACATTGGATATAGAAAGTCTGTACAGTAATATACCTAGTGAAGGAGCAATATTAGCAGTAAAATGGTTTATACAAACTATGAATATTGATTGTAATTCAACCTTTATCATTGATTGCCTTACCATCATCCTTGAAGAAAACATATTTGAGTTTCAAGGTGAATTATATAAACAAGTAAGAGGAGTAAGTATGAGCGCATCTTGCGTCCCTACAATAGCGAATATTTACATGACCCATTTTGAGCAACAATGTATTTTTAATGAAATTGCACCATTTTTCGAATCAACCTTGCATTGGTCACGGTTTATAGACAACATCATCTTCATTTGGGATGATAATGAAGATGTCTTGAGGGAGTTTCTTTTATGGCTTAATCTTTGTGACCCTAATATGAAATTTACTTCCAACTTCAGTAACATCAAAATTGAATTTTTAGACATCTTAATTAAACATGACTGTGGACAGCTCATAGTAGATTTATACACCAAACCCACAGCACGAAACACCCTACTTCACTATAAAAGTTTCCATCCTACCTCTCAAAAGAACAGTATACCTTTTGGACAGTTCCTGCGCCTTAGGCGCAACTGTACCAAAATACAAGACTACGATCTCAGAGCCATAGATATGAAGGAAAAATTTCTAAATAGGGGTTATCCGCATAGACTCATACGTGAGTCATACAAGCGAGCAAGGTTTTATGATAGGCAACATCTCCTAGAAAGTAACAACAAAAAGCAAAACTCTGAATTAGTCTTTGTGACTCGGCATTCCATGCTAAATGAAAAGATTCGCCAAATCATCTGCTCGAATTGGCATTTGCTCAATACCAACAAATCACAAACAGATAAAATCCAGAAACCTCTTTTTGCCTATCGAAAAAACAAAAATTTGAAAGATTTAATTGTCAGATCACGCATGCCAAGGAAAAAAGAGCCAGTACAGAGAAGTATTGAGGGCCTTTTACCCATTCAAGGCAATTTTAAATGTGGAAGTTGTAAAGTGTGCCCCCTTGCCATGGAAATAGACAAGCTAACTTTCAATGGCCAACAGATTATATCAACTGGAATGACGAACTGTAAAACTAAAAATATAGTTTATTTGCTGATTTGCCCTTGCAACCAAGGCTATGTGGGCGAGACGTCACGGACTCTGAATGTCAGACTGACGGAACACAGATCAGCAATTCGAACTAAAAAACTTACGTCTCCCATGGTATTGCATTTTATAGATAATAATCATACCCTTGAGGACATCCGTTGGTTCATTTTAGAAAAAATTCAAGTCAAACAAGGACATTGTTCTGAATCCATAAGAAAGAAACGGGAAATCTTTTGGATTTTTTTATTAGATACTTTCAATAATGGGCTAAACTTAGAGATGCCATGGGAACAGGCCATCTTCTAGTTCTCGTCTGTTAATTAGAGCTTGCATCCGTGAGTAATGGGTTAAACTTAGAGATACCATGGGAACAGGACATCTTGTAGTTCTCGTTTGTTAATTAGAGCTTGCATCCGTGAGTAGCTGTTTTCTCTCGCTTATCATGTAATGTGGTGTTTTTCGGTGATTTAATGTTTATTATTTTATGGCTAATATTTACATTTCTGAGGCCATGCTATTAGCCTTGACTCACAGTTTGAACATTTAGATTGAATATTTGAACCCAGCATCTTGGTCTCGATGCTGAGACTTTTGGTATGACAATAAGGCGAAATATTGCGCTTTTTTTTGTCTTGACAAGTAACATCAGTTGGCATACCAGTCGCTGCACTGCTTTGTTGCAACTTACAAAAAAAGAATTCCTGTTTCTCCTCTGTATTTTATCACAGATCGGATCTAGGAGCAATAGTGTGTTCCATAATATTATGCTAGCAACGCTAGTTTGCACTATAGTTCTTCCTTTGTATTTTTTAAGAAACATGAAATACTCCATATGTATTTCACTTTTTTGTATTATGTTTCGTTTATTGTTTGCTGACACAATCTGTATATTTCAATTATAAATAGCTATTCGTATTTATGGTTGTAGTCTGTCTTTTTTCTTATTCTGGACTAATATAGACTGGTGTAGTCCGTTATCTTTTTATCGGCTTAGCGAGTCCGTTTTTTATCACTGCAGCTAAGCAAGTCCGTTTTCTGTTACCATTTACCAATTATGGCGACTTGCGCGCCAAAACGCGGCTGGTATAAAACGACCCGCGATACAAACAAACATCTTCAGTGAACGGAGGTCAGAGTGCAGATGAACTTGCGTCAAGCTGCAGGTAAGCGGGCAGCGCATATAGGGCAATCGAGGCTATAGAATTTTTTTACTTCAACCATTCAGTTAGTTACAATATTAATATGCCTGTTATCATTTTTACAGCATCGAAGCCCCTAAAATTGAAGGCTGTGATCCCCCATGTTGGTCCATATTTCTATTTTGGATAGGAGTTTCCATTTAAAAATAATAGAAAGTAAGTAGCGTACTAAATCTAAATGATAAAAAATGCTTCTATGAGTAATACTGTGGCTAATGGTACTATGTTTCCATCTTTTATTCTTTAGTATCAATTATCTTTGCTGACACAAAGAAAGAATATTTTACCAGTGTCTTTTTGGCCCGTTAAAAGTAAGCATTTCATTCTTACTTATATAATTAGCTACTACTTTACCCATAACGCCATAAGTATTTATGATACAAAGAAAGAATACTTTACTAGTGTCTTTTTGGACCGTTAAAAGTAAGCATTTCATTCTTACTTATACAATTAGCTATTACTTTACCCTTAACGCCATAAGTATTTATGCTACATGTATTTGATACTTCTTTTGATAGATACATCTAGCTATTGGGACGATTATACAGCACCATATAAAGAAGTACTTTGGTACCCTAGCATATCTGGCATTCCTGTCAACTCTGGTTGATACTACTCCTCTTTAAGACCAACTCATATTAATATAATATTGTGTGACGCATACATAGTAAGTGCTGCTGGCCTCATTATTAGTACCCGCATTTGATTTTACATATATACACTATAGAATATGCCCGTTTGTAAGAATTATATTTCTGTTTTCAGATTTTTTTACCATAAGGAGTTCTCTTTGCTCCTTTCTGAAACAATCAACACAGTATCATATCTCATCCAGGGTTTTCAAAGCATCAGACATACTTGAAGTAAGTAATAATTTCTCCTGATTGACCTTTTAAAAGGCTTTCTATCGTAGAGGCCCCCCCCCCTTTCAGAATTATTGTTTAATGTAATACTAGAGTTTTTCAGGGTAGCTCATAGTGCATTTCTCATACCATATACTTTTTTGAATTTTGGTCTGGATCTTATATTCTTTTTCTATTAACTATCTCCCCTATTTTGTTTTATTATTATTTTTAGGAGTTCATTATATCTAGTTCTTTCATCTTTGGCTCTACTAAGTTTTCTATATTCTTTCTCTAATGTCTAGTTTTAGTTGTAATGATTTAGTGGCCACTAGTCCTACAGAAAAATAATTTAAAAAGTATTTCAAAATGTATTACATTATATCATTTATTAATCACTTTTTAAAATGTATATACATATCGGTATTTGCATTGTAAATTTATATACGTTGATTGTCCGTCTTTGATCGCATCTTTTGCATTGTATTATATATAATAATGAGAGGTATTGCCAAATTCTAGGTTTTGAGCATGTTTGTATATAGTTGTATATAAAATTAGCATTTGGTATATATATTTTGTAATTGTTTTATGTTTTTCACAGTTTTGTTCGCAATAGACGGTTTCCTGACGAAGGCAGAAGTGCCGAAACGCGCGTAGTTGTCATCTACCGCTAGCCTTCATCTAATCTGAAAAAACTTTTAAGAAAGATATAATTATTGACCGCATGATTTGGACTGACTTTTTTCATTGCATGTATTCATTATGTGTTCATTTTTTCTGTATATATGTATATTTACACTATTGATCAAGAATGGAAAATAATTCCAAGAAAAAGAGATTAAATAACTAAATAAAATATATTTTTATAAACAGAAATAAGATTTTGTTTTCAGTTTATAGTCGGTTCATTGTGTGGTTATATCTGTTTACATGACACCTAGAATGTTTTAACTCCAGATTTAATTGAAAGCTTGCTATTATCTCTTTACCTAAGAGCCTTTTTCCCTGCGATTAGCAAGCACATTGTATCTGTAGGGGTCCCCCTTCTTCCCAAAATTCAGCCAGAGAACTCCACACCTGGATCTCCAACTGCGCAGACGAGCTCGCCCCGCTACGCAACCCCGACAGACAACGCCCCAAGAAAGCCGCCTGGTTCACCACCACTCTCCAAGAAGCCAGACGCACCTGCAAACGCCTGGAGAAGAACTGGAGAAACACCAAGACAACCGAAAACCACACCACCTAGAAGGACGCCATGACAGACTACCACAACCAGATCAGAGCCACCAAGAGGAACTTCATCCACAACAAAATCCTGGCCAACTCCACCAATTACAAGGAACTATTCAGTGTCATTCAAGAATTCACCAACCCACGTAGCAAAGCCACAGACATCACCCCATCCCAAGACCTCTGCGACAAGCTTGGAACCTATTTCCACCTCAAGATCAAAAACCTCTACGACAACTTCATCGACAATCCACCAGGCGCCGCAGACGGCCCCCCACCCCCCAGAAACACCAGCCAGCCCACCATCTCCAACTGGACACCGATCATGGCCAAAGACACCTCCTCGACCATGAAAAGCATCCAGTCGGGGGCCCCCACCGACCCCTGCCCCCTCACATCTACCACAGAGCCGCGCCGCCATCGCACCCGAACTACAACGCACCATCAACACCACCTTCAAAACAGGCGCCTTCCCAGATGACTGGAAGTGCGCAGAAGTCAGACCCCTGCTCAAGAAGCCCACAGCTGACCCTACTGACCTCAAGAACTATCGGCCCATCTCGCTCCTCCCCTTCGCAGCCAAAGTTGCAGAGAAAACAATCAACAGGAAACTGACACGACTCATTGAAGAGAATGCCATCCTCGACCCGTCCCAATCCGGATTCCGAAGCAACCACAGCACAGAGACCGCCCTACTCGCCGCCACAGGCGACATCCGCACCCTCCTGGACCAAGGCCACTCCGCAGCCCTGATCCTACTCGACCTATCAGCAGCCTTTGACACCATCTCCCACTGCACACTAGTCGCCAGACTACACAATGCAGGCATACAAGGAACAGCCCTGGACTGGATCCGATCCTTCCTCACCGGAAGAAGCCAAAGGATCAGACTCCCACCCTTCCTCTCCGACCCCACGAAAATCACCTGCGGAGTCCCACAGGGTTCATCACTGAGCCCCACCCTCTTCAACAACTACATGGCTCCCCTCGCAGCCATCGTCCGACAACACGGCCTCAACATCGTATCCTATGCCGATGACACCCAGCTCATCCTCTCCCTCACCAAAGACCCCACCACTGCCAAACTCAACTTCCAGAAAGGAATGCAAGACGTCGCAGTCTGGATGACCAACAGCTGCCTGAAGCTCAACGCAGAGAAGACAGAAGTCCTCGGTACCACCTCTTCTGCATGGGACAGCACCTGGTAGCCAACCGCCCTCGGAAGCCCACCTACCCCCTCAGACCACGCCAAGAACCTCAGCATCGTACTCGACTCATCACTCACCATGAACCAACAGGTCAACGCCGTCACCTCCAGCTGCTTCAACACCCTCCGCAAGACCTTCAAGTGGATCCCCCTGAGTCAAGGAAGACAGTCACCCACGCACTCATCACCAGCAGACTGGACTATGGAAATGCACTCTACGCCGGCATCAACAAGTCCCTACTCTGCAAACTCCAGACAATACAGAACACCGCCGCCAGACTCATCCTCGGCATCCCCCGACACGAACACATCAGCCAACACCTACGAAGTCTCCACTGGCTCCCCGTGGAGAAAAGAGTCACTTTCAAAATCCTCACTCACGCCTACAAATGCGTACACAACAACGGACCCAAATACCTCAACGACAGAATCAACTTCCACGTACCCAAAAGAAACCTCCGATCTTCCAACCTCGCACTGGCCGAAACCCCGCGCATCCACAGAGCCAGAGCAGGCGGAAGATCCTTCTCTCACATTGCAGCCAAGACCTGGAACGAGCTACCGGCAGACATCAGACGCACCCCCTCCCTGAACACCTTCAGGAAGACCCTCAAGACCTGGCTCTTCGGCTAAACAGATCTGCGGACCCCCTCAGCTCCTTGAGACTCTCACGGGTGAGTAGCATGCTTACAATTCCCTGATTGATTGATTGATGCTCAAAATGATATGGGCTCTTAATTTAGCATAATTTCATATCAACTGAAATATCTTAGCATAGTTTTCATATCAAATTCACCTCTATATGTTTACACTAACTTTGGAAGAGGTATGTAGTTCAATTTGGATAACCTCTCCAAACATTTACTGGCAAATGTCATCCAAAGTGGCATTCCAATATAAGTTTTGGTTGTACAAGCACAGACCTGCCAACTCACATGTGCCAGCACCCTGTGAAACACGATATCGGTTCTGTTTACAAGGTCTCCTGGTGAAGAGCTGATATCACGCGATGAGCACAAACTGAGCTGGAAACTCATGCAGAGAGTGGCTTTTCTGTCAGGGGTTTCTTGTTCCTGTTTAGGGACGCTGGGAAGTTGGCGCCAATCAGGGGCTGAAGAGCGGGGGGGTGCTGGAGATGATTTTAGCCGCTGCCCCAAAAACTCATACCGCCCGGGGCGCACCGGCCCCTCCGGCCCCCCCTTGCTACGCCAGTGGGCCTCATAAGTCTTTTTGAGGGAGCCTGGGGGGGCCTTTTTGGGGGCTCATTGGAGGGTCGGAGTAGGCATACGGGCCCTAAGTCCTGTCTCCTCCATGATTATCGGGTTTTCATGTCATCATAGCCCTGCCTCATTTCCGACCCTTCCACTTCAAGCCTCCTTTCCCACACAGTAAAGTTATTTTCAAAGTTGGCAGGAGAGCGCATATCTTAAGTTATTTGAAAAAAGCATACATTTCAAATGTGGTTTTATAGCAACAAAACAAAAAAAACCTGTGAAAATAAGCCCTCCTCTCTCACGCACCTTTGAGAACTCGACAGGGGTACATCAAAAGTCCTTCATTTAAGACCCAAGGGCCCAATGTAATGATTTTTCAAGATTGTGAGATATTTTCAGTACATGGTGATATCACTTCAAGTGAAACTTGCCAAGCTAAAGAACGCATTTTTCTCTGCAAATTTGTACTTTGCAGAGCTTTTCTTCCACAATGCAACAGAAGAACAGCAATCGTTTTCTGCGAACAAATACCAGGCATAGCACATTTTAATGCTCAATATTGATATGCACAAAATTATTTGTCAACAGAGTCATGGTCCAGTTGCTGATAAGGGAGATTTATGCGTGGAGCTGCACTTCTGTCGGCTGACAGCTGGGGCCACTACACAGAACTGCTGTCTCTGTCTGTTAAATACCAAAAGACCCTCAAAAGGAGTTGAACAGCCCTGCGGTAGTTACCATGCCACATAATTTTTATGCCTGACACATTTCTCGCAGTTAACCATCAAGACATCTTTATCTGTCACTCTGTGATTACTTCTTGGCCCTGACAACAGACAACTGCAGTAGACCAGTGCCGGCTCACATTTCCTCTTTACACCCATCTCTTTTTCGGCAGGGCAATTTGAGAACCAAGTAACTGTGCTGCTGGACACTGCTCAATCTGCCATTATACATATGGGATTATAACCGAAGGAATAGGTTTGCCCAAAGTGTTAGTGCCTGTGAGAAATTGGGTTGATGGTTGAGGGTGGTGAAACCCTGCTCAAGCAACAGCCACAATCCTTGTCAGGGTGAACCACTAAAGTCACTACATTAACCTGTGCTTAACCCTGTGGTAGCTTGACACAAAAGCAATCAGGCTTAACTTAGAGGCAATGTGTGACGTGTTTATGTAGCACACAAACAGTAATAAAGTGAAAACACAACACAAGAAAACTCCCACATTAACTTAGAAACATAGAGTAAATCTTAATAAATTATTTGACACCAAAACGACAGACATCTAATCAATAGAACCACAGTTCTGAATTTGAAAGTTAAAAGTGTAAAATAGTACCTAAAAGACTAAAGCGCCCACCACGGACATTTAGTCGCGTGAGATTGGGGCGAAGTCGTAAGATATGGCCGACCACGATTTATTTATTTAAGCAATTTGTAGAGCGCACAAATACCCTTGGGTGTCTCGGCGCTGAGGACTGTGTAGAAGATCGAGCCAGAGGTGGGGTGCTTATTGATTAAAAAGCCAGGTTTTTATCAGTTTCCTGAAGGCAAGTAGGTTTGGGCAAGATTTAATATGCCGAGGGAGGGTGTTCCATAATTTAGCAGTCGCGATAGTAAATCTTCTGTCACCCCAGGAAACTTTTTTAGTGTGAGGGACCATCAAAAGGTTGGCCGTTGAGGAACGCATGGTTCTGTTGGGAGTGTAAACACAGAAAGCCTTCTTCAAGAAGTCAGGTCCAGTTTTGTGGATGGCCTTGAAGGCAATGCAAAGAGCCTTGAATTTGATGCGGCTAATTATAGGTAGCCAATGAAGTTTTCGAACTACCGTTGAGATTGGTTGATACTTGGGGGTACCAGTTATCATTCTGGCGGCCGCGTTCTGCACCATCTGCAGTTTGTTGTTGACCTTTTTCTGGGCGTTAATGAAAAGGCCATAGCAGTAGTCGATTTTTGACATTACTAGGGTGCTAACGAGGGTTTTTACGGCACTTGATGGAAGAAAGGGTAGGAGTTTTTTTATCATTTTGAGAGTGTAAAAAGATGACGAGACAATAGTATTGGCATGTGATGTGAAAGCCAGTTTGTCGTCGAATACGATGGTGCGCAGTTCGGATATACAATGGACCCGATTACTCATGGTGGCGGATTCAGCCACCGCCGCACCAGCGGTCCAACTGCCCCATTAGGAGTTGGGCAGGTAGACCGCCCTGGGACCGCAGGCTCCGCCAGGGAACTGCCGTTCCCTGGCATTTGAGCGGTGCTCAGAGGCCGCAATATGCTTGGCAGGACTGCCGTTGTCCAGCCAATCATATTACTAGTTTCCTCTCCTCCAGGGTTTACATGGATGTTCTTCCTCCATGTAAACCTTGGAGGAGAGAAAAAAAGGGAGCCCTACAACGAGGGCTCCACAAGGCCGGATACTCCTTCTGCGAGAGGCCGCTGAACAGGATTTGCTGCTGCGGAGAAGACCGTAGTGGGAGCTGCCACGAAGTTAGGACAACCGGTGATGCACCTTGGGGGAATGGACGAGCAAATAGGTCCCATCTCTTCTCTATTTTGAGATCACTTTTTGGCAGAAAATGTTCAAAGTCCCACGTTATGGATTTGGGCTGTATGGGTACATTTAGCACCGCTTCCAAGGGTCCAGGACTGGAGGGGCACCACTTAGAAGGTCAGGATTAACCCAGGCTGGCTCCAGGTGCAGTTTCAAGATGGTTGGAGCCTTTTCTGTCCCTGAGGCTTTGATCAGGAGGCCAGTCACCTAGCCCTTGGAGTCATTCTGGAAGTCTTGGGTTCAAGCAGGAAAGCTGGTTTCAGGCAGCAGAACAGTCCTCTTGGTGCAGTAGAGCAGTCCTCTGAAGAACACAGCAGGCCACAGGCAGCAGGGCAGTCCTCCGAAAGTCCTTCAGCAGATCCAGAAGTGAACTGAAGAGTGGGTTTAAGGGTCCTACTCTTATACCCAATGCCAGGTTTGAAGTGGAAGAAACGTCTGGAGCTGCCCCTCACAGAAATGTCTGGAATTTCCTGCCTCCCTGTCCTGGTCTGTCTGTGGGCACAATAGGCTACTGTGAAGCTCTTTGTGTGTGAGTTGAAGCAGAGTCTTGGAAGTGCAAGTAGGGCTGTGTACAGCTCTGCCCCCCCCATCCTGCTTGGATGGACCATCCTGCCAACACCCAGTCCGTCTATTATGTGTATGTCTGTGAGGAATAGACAAAGGCCAATTGCCAACTATACATAGTCATGTGAGCCAGGAAACAGGTCACAGGTACCAAATGGTTAGGACAAGAAAATGACAAATTTTTAAAATTGGCATTTTCAGAATTGTGACTTAAAATCCGACTTTACCATTTAAAAGGATTTTAAATTACAATTTCTTAGACACCAAACATGACATTTCTACCTGCTCCTGAACAAAAGGTATCACTTATTAAATGCAATAAGGTAACCCGATGTTATTGTGTGTGAGAGGTAGGAGTAACAGTAGTAAAAAACAAATGTGGGAGTTTTTCACTATATGACATGTAAAACTTAAAACTACATGTATAACTTTTTCAATACAATGCAACCTACCCTCTGGGCAGTTTAGGGCCTACGTTAAGGGTGACATATGTATAAAAAACAAGTTTTAAGCCTGGCCAAAGTTTTTTTTGCCAAATCAAATTGGCAGTTTAAAACTGCATGCAGGTTGCAATGGCAGGCCTGAGAAATGTTTTAAGGGGCTACTTAAGTGGGTGGCATATTAAGTGCTGCAGGCCCAATAGGAGCAATTAATTTACAGGCCTGGGTACATGTTGTACCACTTTACTAGGGACTTACAAGAAAATTAAATGTGCCAATCTGATATAGGTAAGTTTTACCATGTTTTGGGGGGAGAGTACAGGCACTTTAGCACTGGTTAGCAGTGCTAAAGTGCATAGAGTCTTAAAAGCCAACAGAAACTGGTTAATATGACAGGAGTGAAGGCAAAAGCTTTGGGGGTAACACTGAGAGAGGGCCCAGTCCAGCACAAACTAACACCTCACAAGACTTTACCATGCATGCAGAACGATTAGACTTAAAATACATTTACATACATTTAAATGGCATTTACTGAAATACAATACCAAGAATAAAATGCATTTTCCAAGAGGCTTTTTATTTGTCTATGGCATGACAATACAACAAACTAGTTAGTAATATAGGAAGACAGTATTGATATTCCAAGAAACTACAGAAATACAAATTATATCATTAGCTCAGTATAAAACTGTGCCACGTTAGTAAGCAATTACAAAAAAACAGGTAAGTAAACAATAATGCAAAAAACAAGTAATTATAGACATGCAACTTTTTGAAAAGTTCTAGTAAAGCCAGTAAATCAAGTTTACATTTTTGTTATAAGACATACTTTTTAGCTTTGCCAGAGCTTTTTTGGGTGGGGCATTTTTTCTCAAAACATTTTACTGCAAATTCAGCCAGCAGTCTGGAATGCAGAATTGTTTGATTTTGCACCCACAACGTGAGATATTGAAAAAATGGTGCAGAAGTGTTGTTTTTACACTTGATGCATTGTGTTCCTATGTGGTTCTCCAAAACATCTAAAGTTAAATTAACATACATCACTTTGTCTTTTTTTAAGCTTTAAGAATAGTTGCTCTGTAATGAAGTCCAAACCCTTAAAGTGAGCAGACACATAACTGCAGGAAGACACTGTGAAAAAGCACACTAAGGTACACCAGTAACAAGATACCTCCCTCATCAAGTACCACTTAATGATCATTCCAAATTTTAGCTGAAGTTTATTTATTTTTACTAGAGCAAAGGCAACCCAGATTTTAACAAGCTAGTATATAGGCTCTTGTGATGTTCATAAATTGAGTCAAAGCAGCCATTTCTATAATGCTGGAAGAAAATTACTGTTTCTAAGGGGCGACAGTTAGCACTGTATATTTCCCATGCGGTCATTTACAGTGATGGGACA
Source organism: Calotriton arnoldi (assembly GCA_963921515.1). Lineage (NCBI taxonomy): Eukaryota > Metazoa > Chordata > Amphibia > Caudata > Salamandridae > Calotriton > Calotriton arnoldi. Next base: position 52,226 of record CAWUFW010017038.1, on the reverse strand, counting down.
ATCACTATTGCCAAAAAGCTGTTCGAGAATAGATCTTCCACAAAGCAGTGTACTGGTTTGTCAGTTGAGGACCATAGAACAGTCCATAAAAGCACAAATGGATTACTTTCATAATACTGTGGGTGCTCACTACCACGGATGGGTCAAATTGTAATATTCGCTAGCAGCACTACTTCATTCTAGAACTAGAAATTGTGCATGCACACATGCTTCACAATCACTCAGCAGCAGGCCAGGTGGTCATAGCCACTTGGTCATTTGGGCAGTGACATCAGCAAGCTGAATGGCAACAGGGGACTGAGATCACTCAGAATTAATAACTTAGCTCAAGTCATACTAACAAAAATTACTTGAGGCCTCCACTCCACTTCACAATGGTGTCAGCAATGTTAGTGTGATCTGACTACATTAATACAGGAGAGGGTACGGAAGGTGTAGTTGGAGACAGAGGAAGTTGGCTTCTCCATGAGATGTCAGTGCGATTGATGGCTGACGGCACAGGGTGCCCCAGTGAAGAATTGGTAAATGTAGCTCATTGGTATTGCTGTGGCAACAATACCAACTTGTTGCATGTCTACAGTGGCCCAGGTGGAAGTGATGAGGTGGCCCAAGCCACACTCAAAACAGCTGTTTATGTGCCTCATCTCTCAATGACATTGCACCCATCTTTGATTATGTTATGTTATGTCACTTTGTATGGTGCACTAACCACCCGAGAGGGTATCCATACACTTGGGTAGATGTGTGTCCCAAGATGCTTATACGAAAAGCAAGGCCTTCAGCTTCTTGCAGAACTCGAGAAGTGAGGAGGAGGCTCTACTGTGTTGAGGAAGGTCATTCCATGTCTAGGGTGCAATGTAGGAGAATGAGTGACCTTCTGTTTTGCTTTTGTGGATGCGTGTGAGTGAGAGTGAGGCAGAGCATACGTGTCTGGTGGGTTCGTGAAAGTGTATGCTGCTGCCCAGGTATTCTGGTCCTGTGTTGCATAGGGCTTTGAATGTGTGCATGAGAAGTTTGAATTAGCTGCACTTGTGAATAGGGAGCCAGTCAAGCTTCCCGATGTGCGGTGTGACGTGGGTGTGGTGTGGAAGGTCGAGTATAAGTTTTGAGGTGGTATTCTGGATGGTCTGGACTCTATGTAGGAGTTGTTTGGAAATTTCGGCATACAGAGTGTTGTAGTCCAGCCTGCTGGTGATGAGTGCTTGCATGACAGTCACTCTGGTGTTCTGAGGCAACCATTTGAAGATCTTTTCTGTAGGATGTGGAAGCAGGATGTGCGCACTGCGTTGACTTGAGCCATCGTAATCGGCCCCCGTAGTATTTAAGTATTTTATCGTAATAATTTCTATTTATTTATTTTCTTTAAGTGGGTCGAGTATTACAGAAGTGCTATCAGCGGAATAGAACAAGTTCAAAACAGGTAAATAATCTTCAGCACTCCATGGAGAGGTGAGCTTGAAAATTAAAAGTATCATGCGTTGAATGAGAAGCAAATTATATGGAAATATTAGAGCACTTTCCAATGTCAGGTAGCACCAAACAGCCTCTTCTGCCGGCCAGTAATTTTCAGCATAATAATGAAGGATTTTGCAATGCAATCCTTTTTTTTGCAGTTACAACCTCACAGACCGAAAGCGAGGTTTTGGTGCGGCCCCACTCAGGGCCTACTGGGGCTGCAGTTGTCTTGTATCTTCTTACATTCTGACATTGATTAGGATTTTATCAATGCTGATGGCTTTGCAACTCATTAATGGGTAGTACATTATTATTCTGCTTGTATACTGCATGACCTTCTGAAAAGTAACCCTAGCTCTCCCAGCTGGCGATCTGAAATGCTGCATGTACATACTTCTTATTGACCGCTTCCTATTTTGCTTGTCAGTCTATGAATGATCAATAGACTTTATTGAAAACTCTGTGCTAATGGACTCAAATATGCTGTGTAAAATGTGCTCCTGGTTATATAAAAAGGGGGTAATTCCTGCCGGGTGCTATTCTGTGTGTAAGAGGGAGCTGGTGTGCATTTTGCGAACCAGGGGGGTAAGAGGTTTAGGCTAGCTGCAGCAGGAAATTCCTACTAGCAGGAATTTCAGCCCATTTTTCAAACTTAATGTAGGCAGAAAGGAGTGGCCTTGCTTGGTCTCGGGCATTGCCATGCAAATAAGGCCCCAACCCTCAAACAGCATCCAATACTATACTAATCTGCTTTATGTGGCCAGCAGTGAGGGCTTACAAGATTAGAGAAAACTGTTGCTGGTCTAGTCTTGCACTATGTATTGGGGGGCTCCAACGGGGCATCACAGAGTCCCATTGTGCAGAGCTGAGATATTTCTACCCAGCTAGTTAGGGCCACATGTACAAAAGGTTTTAGCGGCCGCAAACAGAGAATCAGGCTGTTAGCGACCACTAAATAACCCTTTGACATGTACTAACCCTATTTTGCGAGTTGGTAACCTATTACTAACTCGTAAAATAGGGTTTGCTAATCGGTAGTAGGAAGGGGCGTATCAAGGGTGTCCCTTCCTAATAGCGAGTCGCAGGGGGGTGTATGAATGTTTTGCGACTGGAATGTGGTCGCAAAACATTTGCAGTTTTATCACCTACTTCAAGTAGGTGGTAAGCCAGTCGCAAACGGGAAGGGGCCCCCAGGAGACCCCTTCCCCGTTGTGAATGGTTGCAAAAACACGTTTTAAGAGCAGGCAGTAGTCCCACGTACCACTGCCTACTCCTAAAAAAGGTAACTGAAACATTTCATTTTTCTTTTTAAAACACATCCCGTTTTCCTTTAAGGAAAACAGGCTTCATTGTTTTTAAAGTTGCTTTATTTAAAAGCAAATTTAGACATGGTGGTCTGCTCTACCCAGCAGGCCACCATCCCTATGTTTTTAGCTATTCCCAATGGGTTGCAAATTGCGTTCTACCTCATAGATATGGATGAGGTAAGTCAATTGCGACTCCTTTAGGAATCGCTAAATGTGTCTGAGACACATTAGTACATTGCATTTTGTGACTTCCTAATTGCTAGTCGCAAAAAGTCACAATTAGGAATTTGCAAAATGCAGTGGTCGTACATGTGGCCCTAGATTTTTTCGCGCTTGCGCACTCTTTTATGCATGCTTTAATGTAACAACAGATAAAGATGCTGCCTTTGGGAGCCCTTCTTCCTTGATGCCAGGTTTTAAAAAGCTTGTTCATCAAAGATGTTTCAAAATAATATTTCCTGCAACTTCCCCTGCTCGTTTTTTGTCACATAATGTGCATGTGACATAGTTTGATGGTGCATAAATGGAGAACATCTGAAAAAAGTCTGAAGCACACCTTGGTTTGTCAAAGTTCTAATTTATAATCCATTTGTCATGTTTAGCGTGCATTCACTCTTTATGCGCTCCGTTCCTAGTGCGCAATGGGTAAAATTCATCTCGAAGTTGAGACACGCAAAATTCGTGTCCCAAAAGAGTTGCACAGCTGGATACACATTTGTGAAACAATTTTACACATACTCCATAGTGTTGCCAAAGTTCATCCAATTTTATTTCCATTTTTTAACCATTTAATCCGTCACGTCAAAGAGAGGAAGTTCAAATTCTTCACGTATTTAAATTACACAGGAATTGCCCATCCGGGCCTATTCACAGGCTCAACTTCGAGATGCATAATGGAAAAGACATGTTTTTTTTCTTTTTTGTACTATTTTGGCTCTAGTCTGATGGAGTCCTGGTTGAAGATGTGTCAATATCCATCTCTGGTGTTGAGTTTCTCAGTCAGATAGGTTGGGGTGACAGTCATGATGGCTTTGTTGATGCAGTGTTTTAGAAGATGGTGTGGGCTGGCAAGGGCAACCAATGGAGTTCTATCATGGTTGGAGTGTTGTGGTCATATTTCTTGAGGCTCTTGATAAGGCACGCTGTGGTGCATAGGATCCTTGGAAAAAAAATGATTATAATTTGGGGTGGGTGACTACCCACCTCAAGTAATAATCACAATCCTTGTCAGCGTGAACCCTCAAAGACACTACATTAACCTGAGTTCAACCCCTGATAGCTACGACACAGAGCAGACAGGCAATGTGTAAAGTACACAGTACCAAAACAGTAATAAAGTCAAAATGGAAAACAATAAGAATCCCAAACTGAATTAGGAAAATAGAGTAAAATATAATAAACAAAATGACATAAAAATGACAAACATCCAAAAGGTGAACCAGAGATATGATTTTTTAAACTTTTAAATATAAATAGCGCCAAAAAGCACAAAGCGCCAATGATAGTCAATGGTTGTGGTAGACTGGGACCTAAGAGTGATTTGAGGCCAATCGCCATTGACCACGGGTTGGATACACCAACCAGATTTGTCCTGGTCAAAGATTATACCTTCTCACTTAGTATTTTAATTCCAGATTCACCTCAGGAGTACACTTCTAAAGGCTCCAGGATCTATTGGGTGGCACTTAGAGACTCGCTGGGTGTCAGGCATAGGCAAACAGCAGGGTCCAGTTGGCACTAGTCAGCTGGACACTTCCAGGAAAAGGCCTTTTGCAACTTTAAGCCCACTTCCTTAGCCAGGGTAAAGGAGAAAGCAGATTTAGTCCTCCAGGGCTCCTCCCAAGTCACAGAGTCCTTTTCTGATCTTCTGCAGGCCCATATAGTTTTCAGAAGCTGTGCCTTGGGATTCCACATTTATGGCTGGCACTAGATAGTGGGTGGGTGTAACTTCTTGGCATGCCCTAACCAATGAGGTAAAAGTGACTGGGGCCAACCCTACACACTTTTCAGTAGTCCCTGTTTATCTTACTGCAAATAGGCCAAAAATCCCATGCGTCAGGGCATTTTCAAGGTGACAAATGTATTCGGCCACCAAACTTGGACTCTGATGACTAGGGGTGTGTGTGTGTGGAGTGTACTATGGTAATCCTCGTGTCCTCCCACATCTAGCACTAAAAATCCAGTTTGAAAAAGATACTTTACCCACAACAAACCCAGAGACATAAGTATGGTAGAACAAAAACAGGGTCCTTCAGCAACCAGACAAGGGATCAACAAGAATTGTCTTGGCATTATGTTCTCTCCTTTTCAAGTGTGTCCCAAGTGTTATATGTGACTCTGGCAAGAGCTCATAGACAGTTTCCTGGCAGCGAAGGCATAAGGAGCTCTCAGGGAGCACCTGTACAAGAGAGATGGCATGGAGGAGGCATTACCCATGGAGGCAAAAACCGCAAACGACCTGAAGTGAAGAAGTGGGGCGGTCCAGGTATAACATAGGTCAACCCTACTCAACTAGATGTATCACATACTCTCCCTTGTAGGGGACAGTCAGAAGCATGTTGTCACATACCCTCACGATACACACATGCAAGCTTGGATCAGTTGCTGGAGCTCAAAAAAAGGTTTGTTGTTTAAATGTTTATATAGTCTCACCTTCACCATCTGATGGGTACTGTAGCCAATATGATTGTTTCACAATCAGATGGTGGACATATATGGTTGTTATGCACAAATACGATCCATAAAAATATGTTAAAAAATAAAAGTGTTACATGTGTCTCACCAGACCCATCAAGCAGGTCTTTACAGTGTGGTGCCACAGGATGCCCACAGCCCCCTCGCAGAATATTCTGTGGTGTTCAGAGGAGTCCTCTCCATCCTTTAATGTCAGCCTATTGTTTGCTCTTGGGAGGTATTTCGCACCTATTTCAGAACTATTCAAGGCAGAGCACAGGCTGAGAGGTGGCAGAAGTTTATGTTAATAAGCCTTCTTACAGTTTAGGCAAGTAAAGGGTAACTTTCTAAATGTTGTTTTTCCTTAATATTTATTAAAAATCCACCTTCATCATTAAATTAGATTTTTTTTTATAACCAGTAAAATTAGTTTTAACACAATAGCACAGGTGCACCACATAACAAATTAGACAATAAATTGTATAAAATTCATGTCCACAAAGTTTTCTTCCAAGTTTCTTCCTTTATTTTCAACGAAGTCTTTAAAAAACAATCAAGGTGATTTGAGACACAGCCGACGCGTTTCGTCCTTATCAAAAGGACTTCCTCAGGGCTGTAGATTCAACAAACACAATACATTTATAAATATATATATACATACACACAGAACGACAAAACTTAAGACAACACACACTATTAACAAACGTTCTAGTCATAAAATACCAATTGGTTACTATCGTTTCATCTCATTAAAAATTTTTTTATTATTGACTAATAATTTCAACCTCTTTATGTTCAGGTAAAATACCTAACAGATGTATGCAGAAAGAAATAAAGTTAAAGAACTCAAAGGGATGAAAGTTTAAGGATCAAATAAAGGAGAACGAAGACAGAAAGGAAGGAGAGATCACGTGACTCAATTTATTAAAGAAGCCCAGGGTTGTGCGCTATCTATGGAAAAAAGTAAGTTGAGGGAACCATGAAAGAAGCCATATTCCCATTTATATAATTAAACCATACATGTAGTACCTACCAAATTGATGTTTGATAATGATATTATTTGAGGGATTTAAATCACCCAGAAGGCCAAGTATGAACCACCAATAGACATCCGTCCTTCAATATGTCTATATTAAAGAGAATAAATGGGTTAAAATTCCCCCAAAAGTGAGCAGGCAACTACTATTATAAAAGTTGATATAATGCCCAATACTCACTATATTTAAAAGAGGTTACTGGCGCCTTGATCTAAATGAACGAGATGGGTGTATGATGACTCTCAAATTATATTAGTTTGCTATCCCAAATCAGGGAATTAGGAAATATACAGGAATGATAACATCATTTACGATGACCGACCTGTATGTGCAAAAAGAAATTTGCAATATTAATTTCAATGTTCAGTTCAAAACGAGCACATCCTTAGCATAGGCGTGATCATATAATCTAAAAGAAATGCAAGATTGAACCGATATTAGAAATGTCCTGCTGCTACATGACAGCATCAATAGCAGTAACCAGTATGAAATCAATAAGAATATAAACGGATGAATGTAGAAAGAAAAATAAAAAAGATTTTAATAATAAAACAGTCTACTTGGTCAAGGACCAACAACCCCCAAATCAAGAGACTCACAGACCCTACACATGACCTATGCCGGGAATGGAAAAGTGAAGTACCTAAATAATCAAGGGGTCGACAATAGTCATAGTCAACACATCGTTGAACACAGTGGCTAATCCAATTAATAAGTCCCTCTACTCTGAAAGCAACATGAAACAAACAAATACAGAACGGGGACACGTAATTTTTCCTATACATGTCTTCAATGATAAGCCATACCCCAGGCAAGCAACGCAAATTACCACGTCAAATCACAGTCTAATCCACACCATTCAAAACCGGACATCGACCTTGCCGCAGCAGAAGTCGGCATCAAATAACTTACCAGAATCAGTCGGGGCAGTCCTCGCCCAGTTGGGGAATAGAGGCATATGTAGCCATATTAAGAAAAGCCTTAATATACCCGCGCTCATTAGCAATCATCGGAAACAGCCGTGCATGCTGCAAGACCAACAGAGCTCCGCAGTCCATAACGGCCGCCATCTTGTAGTGGTATATCCCATGTGTTCGTTGACACTTTATATTAAAAAAATTTACTATTTAAACCTAATAAACCAAGAAACCCCAAACAATCCAATGTACAAATCAAATGATGTCCAATATCCAAACATCAATAAAATAAACTAACATTCTAAAAATTAAAGTTTGATTCAACATTGCATATCGCTACTCTTAAATTTCGAACAATATATATATCTAATACAGGCGACACCTAATAGATTATATATATGTTTTTACATTTTTTTATTTTTATTTTTTTTACTTGGCTCTTAGTCGATAAACGAAAGAAGCCATACCGATGTATCATGCTAAAAAGAGACCCGGTTTCGCTCGAATTACAGGATCGAATGCGGCCGCCATCTTGAACTGCTATATCTAAAGTGGCGATCGAATCATACAAAGATCCAACCAGCGTTCCAAAACTTTAACCGCCGTCATTTTATATAATGTATTTTGACTACCGATATGAGTATAAAAAGTCGAATCCTTTTCATAAAGGGAAGGAGAATATCTAACAGAGTAAGATTCCCTAAGGGCAAATGATAAGCCCAACTAGGATCATAATGTAAAGTCACAGAATGCAAATAATTATGCAAAAAGAAAAATAAGCTGTGTTGGAATAAAACCATGAGATTAATCAGGTAAGAAAACGAGAAAAAACTAATAAAATACATCTCCAGCCCAAGTAGTAGGGTTACAAATGTAAACATTGGTTCCCAAGCTATATCACACCAGTGATGAATTTCACCCTGGTTGATGAGGCATGAACGATAACTAAGCAAAAATAAAGTGCTAGATGAAAAGATAAAGATAAAGAGAGACAGTAACAAATGATTAAAGAGAAAAACACATCCAACATATAGAAGTGGTATTCCGTCGGGGTGGAAATAAGGAAAATACATGATAATATTCATATAAAGGACAGTCTAATGTTTATAGTGACATGTCTTTAGTTAAATTCACACATAGGTCAATCTCCCAGTTCATTAATCGTGACCAATATGCAAAAAACAGGACATGTAAAATTACAGTAGAAGCAGTTCAATGCATCACAATCATAGGACCATAACCAGGGCATTTAAAACGATCATCACCCTCTAGAGGAAATAGTGCATTTCATCATCATTGTTGTGTCCCATTTCAATACATCGAAGTTTACATATCCAACCTGCCTCATTTTTTCTCAGCATTAATTCCCTATTCCCTCCTCTCGGATGGGGTGGGACATGGTCAATGCCTATGAACCAGCATTCTTCATCAGTTCCATGAATTTCCTGCATATGGTGTGTAAGTGGATATCTATGATCACCGTTACGTATGGCCCTTACATGCTCCTGAATCCGCGTTTTGAGTGGCCTTATAGTGCTGCCCACATAGATTTTATTACATGGACAGCCCAGAATATACGTAACGTACGGAGTCTTACAATTGATCATATGGTTAATACTATATGTACGATTGGTGTTAAAGCAAAAAGTTTTTGTTTTGTTTTTCCCAAGTTTACACACATTGCAATCTCCACATGTAAAAAAGCCTTCAATTTTGTGGGGCAGCCAGGAAGCTACCCTTGGCGTAGTTTTATACTCATATCGGTAGTCAAAATACATTATATAAAATGACGGCGGTTAAAGTTTTGGAACGCTGGTTGGATCTTTGTATGATTCGATCGTCACTTTAGATATAGCAGTTCAAGATGGCGGCCGCAATCGATCCTGTAATTCGAGCGAAACCGGGTCTCTTTTTAGCATGATACATCGGTATGGCTTCTTTCATTTATCGACTAAGAGCCAAGTAAAAAAAAATTTTAAAAACATATATATAATCTATTAGGTGTCGCCTGTATTAGATATATATATTGTTCGAAATTTAAGAGTAGCGATATGCAATGTTGAATCAAACTTTAATTTTTAGAATGTTAGTTTATTTTATTGATGTTTGGATATTGGACATCATTTGATTTGTACATTGGATTGTTTGGGGTTTCTTGGTTTATTAGGTTTGAATAGTACATTTTTTAAATATAAAGTGTCAACGAACACATGGGATATACCACTACAAGATGGCGGCCGTTATGGACTGCGGAGCTCTGTTGGTCTTGCAGCATGCACAGCTGTTTCCGATGATTGCTAATGAGCGCGGGTATATTAAGGCTTTTCTTAATATGGCTACATATGCCTCTATTCCCCAACTGGGCGAGGACTGCCGCGACTGATTCTGGTAAGTTATTTGATGCCGACTTCTGCTGCGGCAAGGTCGATGTCCGGTTTTGAATGGTTTGGATTAGACTGTGATTTGACATGGTAATTTGCGTTGCTTGCCTGGGGTATGGCTTATCATTGAAGACATGTATGGGGTACATTACGTGTCCCCGTTCTGTATTTGTTTGTTTCATGTTGCTTTCAGAGTAGGGGGACTTATTAATTGGATTAGCCACTGTGTTCAACGATGTGTTGACTATGTCTATTGTCGACCCCTTGATTATTTAGGTACTTCACTTTTCCATTCCCGGCATAGGTCATGTGTAGGGTCTGTGAGTCTCTTGATTTGGGGGTTGTTGGTCCTTGACCAAGTAGACTGTTTTATTATTAAAATCTTTTTTATTTTTATTTCTACATTCATCCGTTTATATTCTTATTGATTTCATACTGGTTACTGCTATTGATGCTGTCATGTAGCAGCAGGACATTTCTAATATCGGTTCAATCTTGCATTTCTTTTAGATTATATGATCACGCCTATGCTAAGGATGTGCTCGTTTTGAACTGAACATTGAAATTAATATTGCAAATTTCTTTTTGCACATACAGGTCGGTCATCGTAAATGATGTTATCATTCCTGTATATTTCCTAATTCCCTCATTTGGGATAGCAAACTAATATAATTTGAGAGTCATCATACACCCATCTCGTTCTTTAGATCAAGGCGCCAGTAACCTCTTTTAAATATAGTGAGTATTGGGCATTATATCAACTTTTATAATAGTAGTTGCCTGCTCACTTTTGGGGGAATTTTAACCCATTTATTCTCTTTAATATAGACATATTGAAGGACGGATGTCTATTGGTGGTTCATACTTGGCCTTCTGAGTGATTTAAATCCCTCAAATAATATCATTATCAAACATCAATTTGGTAGGTACTACATGTATGGTTTAATTATATAAATGGGAATATGGCTTCTTTCATGGTTCCCTCAATTTACTTTTTTCCATTGATAGCGCACAACCCTGGGCTTCTTTAATAAATTGAGTCACGTGATCTCTCCTTCCTTTCTGTCTTCGTTCTCCTTTATTTGATCCTTAAACTTTCATCCCTTTGAGTTCTTTAACTTTATTTCTTTCTGCATGCATCTGTTAGGTATTTTACCTGAACATAAAGAGGTTGAAATTATTAGTCAATAATAAAAAAAAAATTAATGAGATGAAACGATAATAACCAATTGGTATTTTATGACTAGAACGTTTGTTAATAGTGTGTGTTGTCTTAAGTTTTGTCGTTCTATGTGTATGTATATATATATTTATAAATGTATTGTGTTTGTTGAATCTACAGCCCTGAGGAAGTCCTTTTGATAAGGATGAAACGCGTCGGCTGTGTCTCAAATCACCTTGATTGTTTTTTAAAGACTTCGTTGAAAATAAAGGAAGAAACTTGGAAGAATACTTTGTGGACATTAATTTTATACAATTTATTGTCTAATTTGTTATGTGGTGCACCTGTGCTATTGTGTTAAAATTGTTAAATTCCTGTATGGGAATCACACAGTGACAGTGGGTGTTTTGTCAGTGTGCACACATATTTCTGGGTAGTTCCAGATTATTTATATTTATTAGGGATAGTGGGTTAGGTGCTGAGGCCTATGGGGTTCCTCTGTCTAGTTCCTTTTCTGCAGTAAAATTAGTTGTTTAATTATTTTTCTAGGTGGTGCCATTCCCTTGATACAGGATTAGTATTTTAATCTGTACTCTGGTTTTCTACATAGGACAGCTAGGTCTGCCACAGCAGTGAAAATAGCTTTTATGCCTTGTCACTGTATGGCCTTGGTATCATTAATATTCTACATGCCCCACTTTTAAACTCCATCCACCCTTCGTTGTGGGCTGTAAGGCTTACATAGTGGAGACTTAGCAGTAATTAAAAGGAAGGTTATCTCCTGTGAAAAATTGATAGTTTTACAGGTTTTCCTGCAAGGTTTACACTGAAGCAGTCATTCCTCATGGGATAGTCCTAAAGTCATGCTTACCATGTCACTACAGTAGATGGCACAATAGATGCTGCAGTCCACTAGTGACATTTAACTTCCAGGCACTGGCTTCCCTTTCTACATCATATACTAGCAAATTATATGAAAGTTAAATGTGCCAATTAGGAATCAGCAAGTTCAAATATATTTAAAGCATGAAAGCACAGACACTCTACTCCTGGCTAGCAGGAGTAAAGTGCATGGAGTTCTAAAGCCAGCACAAATATAGAGTCCAGCAAAAGGCATAAAATCTGGTGTGCGCATGCAGAAAATGTGGATTTCTTACAATGCCATTAAAGGCAGGCCAGTGTGGAGTCTGGGAGGAAATGGGGAATGGCTGCCACCATCTAGATGTGACAGTGCGAGGGCTCAAATGACAAGACAGCAGTTCTGAAGTCGTTTTCTGGGATTAATACTTTCACTTTTTTCAGCAAAGATAGCTGGTACCAGGCTGGCATTTTTTTTTTTTTGCAATATGTTCTTTTATGGTGAGTTTGGTGTCTGGGGTGAATCCGAGGGACTTCAAATTAGAAGAAAGTTGGGGTTCAAATCTTATCAAGTCCATGTCATTATGACAGACTTGGCTATTATTTTTGGTGAATAGTAAGAATTCATTCTTTTTGGGGTTGAGCTTCAGGTAGGTACTAGACATCCCGGTCTGAATGAGGTACAAGCACCATTTGAGGAGTAGGAGACTTTCATGAAGAGTTGACTGTCATTCGCTTTAGCTGTGAATTTTGATGCTGTTATCGGTGGGTAAAGTCTCAAGTTGCTGTATATATAGGTTGAAGATGATAGGAGACAAAAATGTATTCTGTTCTATTTTATTCTGTAGAATTTCTATGGTGCATAGCTACCTAACGGGCCTCCCAGCGCTGAGAACAACACATCTGCCACAAGACTCAGTGCACATCCAGAAGATAGACTAAAAAAGAAAGGTCTTCAATTGTTTCTTAAAACTAAGTTCTGACTGGTTCATTCTAAGATCAACTGTGAGGACATTCCAGAGTTTGGGAGCTAAGTAGGCAAAGGAGCACACCCACTCCTTTCCTTCTTGATCCGGGGAACCAGCGGCAGCCTTTGATTCCAAGAGCACAGTGATCTCTTGGGAATATAATGCTTCCGCAATCATTGCATAAGCTACGGGCCCTTCCTATGCATAGCACAATGGGCTAAGCAGAGTGTCTTGAACTGGATTCTCTTATGCACAGGTAGGCAGTGCAAAGCTGCTTGGGCCGGTGTGGCCGACTGGTACTTTGGAATTTTTAATAGAATCCGGATGCAGCATTCTGAACCACTTGAAGCCCCTTTATCGCTAACTTAAGACTTCCCAGGTAGAGAGAGTTTCCATAGTCCTAGCATGAAATCACCAGCCCTTGCACGACCACTCTCTCTAAAGAGCACGGTACACAACTCAACAGTTTTCTGAGTGTCCTTAGAAGTCCAAAACAGCTTGATGTAAGTTTCCTAGCCTGTACCTCCATGGAAAGTTTGTTGTCAATCCAGATCCCGAGGCTTTTAACTGCCATAGTGGGATGAGGGTGCTCACCTAAAATGTCAGGCCAGCACAGTTCCAACCAGAGAGAAGGGTTATTGCTGACAAATATAAATTAAATAATGTGGGGCTTAAGGAAGAACCCTGTGGGACCCCCCATTTTAAGGGGTGGGTAGCAGAAAACAGGGACTCTTTTCATACTGGAATTTCCTTCAAGAAAGGCGGTGCGCCATTTGACCGCAGTTACAGAAATTCCAGCCTCCTCTATCCTCTGTGTTAGAACGGGATGGGAGATATTAATGAAGGCTGCGTCATATCCAACAAAATCAGCCTCCGTGATCCAAAATTGTTATCAATTATTCTGTGGCTGCTAGTAGGGTAGTTTCAGCACTGCTTCCAGGTCTGAAACCTGTTTAGGTTGGGTGCAAAATAACTTGTGTCTCCAGAAATGAGGGCACTTGTTTGTTCATATACTTCTCCAGGGCTTTCCTAGCCCTTTGAAGAAGGGAAATTGGTCTGTAATCTCAGCTTGTAAAGGATCAGCAGAGGGATTTTTCAGCACTGCTGTCACAATTACATGTTTCCATGAAGGAGGGACTCTCTCACTTTCCAGAGAGTGACTGAAGATGTCTGTCAAAATAGACAGAATTGCATTTCCCCCTTTCCTAAGTATATCGGGTGGTGCTGGGTTCTGCGATGACCCTGATTTAATTGACTTTAAGATCTCTTCAGTAACCTCTTTACTAATTGCAGGAAATGCCAACAGATTATCCTTAGCAGAATTTTCAGCATGAGAGGTCTTGCTGAGACCAGAATACCTTGGCAGGGAAGGAAGGATATTGTTTACTTTTTTGAGGAAAATGTTTGCAAACATATTGCAGTACCTCAGTGGGGGGGGAGGGGGGGTGGATTGACTCCTTGCCGGCATAGATAGACATAACTCTTTGGATGAGTTAGGCACATTTTCATTTTTTGAGCTAAAATAAGAGACTCTTGCCTCTTTTATTCCATATTGATATTTTTTCATGGCTATATTGTGAATTGCCATTCTAGGCTCATCATATGTCTTCCTCCAAACCCTTTCCAACATTTTTGCTTCCTTTTTTAGTTTAAAGAGCTCAGATGAAAACCACAGGGCGCGTCCACCTGGGCGGTTAGCCATTTGAAGCCTCAGAGGGACAAGGACATACCTTTCTACAGTATCCCCTTCCGTTATGGGGGCAGAGTTTGTAAGACAGCTTTCCCACATCGCTGCATCCAGCTTTGACCAGCAACGACTACGTCTGGGAGGATGAGGCAGAATGGCTTTGTTTCCAGTAGAGCACAAACAAAAAAGGCACTATGTAATGATCTGACCAGTATATTGGAATGGGAACGTCAGTGGTCATGTCTGTAATATTTGTGTAAATGGGATCCAATAAGTGGCCTAATCTATTAATGGGGAGTTTGACAAGTTGAGTCATCTGGACAGTCGCCAGATCGTGCAGTGAATGTTTAACACTTCCACTACTGTCATCCTCAAATGCAAATTTAAATCCCCCTAATAACGTGAGGTTCGCCTTCTGAAGGCTAAGTTCTGCCACTAGATCAGGTAGCGCCTGAATAAATTGAGTAGCTGTACCTGGAGAATGATACATCAGTATGCCTGAGAAGGTGAAGGTAGCAGAAAGCTCTACAGAGAAAAGCAAGCTTTCACTTTCCGGGATACAAATGGGTGCGAATTTCCCTTGCAGTTCATTCTTGAAGATTATAGCTATCCCTCGCCTCTTTACTCTTCTCAATCACCCTTTGTGATTGTGTATCCCTGAGGGAGGGACATCACAACATCTGGCATAGAGTCCTCTCTGAGCTATGTCTCTCTGTAAGAGACAGAGCCTCTGGTTGCTTGTCTTCCAAGAATATCAACAGCTTGGAGCTGTGCCTAAGCAGTGATCTGCAATTAAGCAGACACATCTGCCCTTTGGCGCAGTTTTCAGTTCCTTTCACTTCCTATGGCCACCTTTTAATAGTTTAAATTCCCCACTTCAAGTTTACACGCTTTACAAATGAGAGGGGCATTGTTCAGATCAATAAAGTGGTTGCAGTCCTTACCCATCGGCCGGTTAAACTGATGAAGTTCCACCACGGAGAAATCCCATGCTTTGAGGGTGAACGGGCAGTGGTTCTGGTCCCAGGCACCGGCCGGGAATGGATGGGTGCAGACAGGCTTGCCTTTGGCATGCCAGCAGCGCACAAGCAGCATGTCTGTGGCCCAGTGTGCATTATGTACCCGGGCCGGACTTGACAACTAGAGCGCTAACCTAAGATGGCGGCTCTAGTTGTCCAAGCGGGAAAATAGCACTGAACACGGTCAAAATCCCCCTACTTAAGTAAAAACAGCCCCTGCCCTTACCCCCCCAACACATCTAGAATTAAAACTTTAACAGGTTCTGAATAAAGTGTAGAGTGAATAGCAGCGCATTATCATAAAGTGTAAAGGAGAACTAAGCACGTGTTGTTAGCATGTTAGCACCCCGGTGTGTATTGAATTCCCGGACCGGACTTGACAACTAGAGTGCTAACCTAAGATGGCGGCTCTAGTTGTCCAAGCGGGAAAGCAGGAAAATGGCACTGAACATGGCCAAAACCGCCCTACTTAAGTCAAAACGGCCCCTGCCCTCATCCCCACCAACAGATCAAGAATTAAAACTTTAAAAGGTTTCTGAATAAAGTGCAGAGTGAATAGCAGTGTGTTATCTTAAAGAGCAAAAGAGAACTGAGCACCTGTGTTGCTAACGCGTCTGCACCCCAATGTGCATTAAATACCTGGGCCGGACTTGACAACTAGAACGCTAACCTGAGATGGCGGCTCTAGTTGTCTAAGAGGGAAAATGTCATTGAACACGGCCAAAATCCCACTACTTAAGTAAATACGGCCCCTGCCTTCAACCCCACCAACACATCAAGAATTAAAACTTTAAAAGGTTCTGAATAAAGTGCAGCGTAAATAGCAGTGCGTTACCTTAAAGTGCAAACAAGAACTGAGCACCTGTATTGACTCCTTTGAGATTTCCAAAGATGTTAGGGAACTTGTGGGACCTGGAGCTGTCCAATTTAATGAACGTGTGTACGTTGGATAGCTAGATCGGAGAACCAGTGAAGGAAATAGCTGATGAATCCCATTTGAGATTTAAAGGTGTGGATTAGGGTAGGATGATTGACAGTGTTGAAGGATACAGAGAGGTCCAGAAAAATCAGGTAGGTGTCTGTGGGGACCTAGAACCATGGCAGTGCTTATTAATCGTACTGTGGCTTGAAATCCTGCTTAGTTCGAACGGATCATGGGGGTTTGGCCGATATCAGTTGGTAATTGGAAGCTGGTTAGGCTATTTGTATGTGAGGAACTCAAATAAACACTGATCATCTCTTCTGATGTGTCATCTGGCTTATCTTCTCTACTCATGAAGTGTCCTGCTTTGTAACAGAGTCACCTTTATATATGTGGTCAGGAGGGCATTGTCTGTAATTTGTTACGTAGCTGGCTCATTCTTCAGTGTCACGTGTAGTCAGAATTGTCGGCATGCAGGAGATGGTTCGTGTTGATGAGATCTTTGAGTTGTGCATTGTGCTTATTTAATCATCTTGCCAATGCGGAAAACGTGTAGGAAGTGTAGGAGAAATCTCCCACGGTATTGTGTGGTGCTGTGAGGCAGCAGCATGTGGAGCGGCAGCCAGGGTTCAGGGCGTGGAGGGTTGCAGCAGGATAGCGGAAGAGGAGGGAGGACCACGTTCCCGGTGCTGGGCGCGGTCTAGGCACAGAAGGCTGTAGGCAGACTGGCCTTTGGCGCATCAGCTGCTTGGCTGCCATTAAGTATGTCATGGGAGGGGAGGAGTAATGACACTTCCTGTGCAGAGGGATGATGGGAAATCCAGTGATGTCACTTCCTGTGCAAATGGATGATATAAAACCCAGTGATGTCACTTCCTGTGCAGATGGATAATGGAAATAAGTCCCCTTGCTTGACTCCTGCCCTAGATGCCCTAATGGGGAATAAACTGACAATGGTAGGGTTGGGAGAGCTTTTCTGAAGTGGGTTTTGTTGAACGCTGATGGTAAGTTATCATTGTCAGGGGAGGTGGCTTTGAGAGATTTGAGGATGATGGTGAGGTCTAAGACAGACAGGGTTTGCAGGATGACTATTGTGGAATGCAACAGAGAGGTATGGAAGCCAAAAGAGAAGAAGGCTTAGTGTTGTCAATGTGCTGTTGGATCTTCGGTAATATTTCACTTAAGAGGAGGTTGATGGCATTGCACCTGTCAGCAGAGGGTAAATGCAGTTCTTTGTGGTGCTGACTTAGTACTTGACTTTGGCTGCTGTGGTAGGTTGTCTGCATGTTTCATGGAGGGCATGAGGTAGTCAGTAATTTTTTTTCTTCTGTTCTCATTTCTGTCTTCAAATAGACCAGAATTTCTAAAACTGGGACCAGTCTGAGCAATAAATAAAGATGCCTTTAAATTCTGTATTTATCTTGTCACATTTCCTTCAAAGACAGAGATCAAATGCCAGGTCATGTCTTGTGACAAACAGCTTCATACTCTTTTAACATGGGGATTGGTATTCACTTTTGTTTCTGTGACTGCAAAGAGAGAGAGGAGTTTTTAAAGTGAATTATGTGACAATCTTGCTGCAGTACAAACAGTCTGAAAGGAAAGACTGTATAATGTTGTTTTTTTGGAACAAACAACAAAATTAAAATTCCTGTAAATGAACTACATTCATTCATCAGTTAAGAAAGCGAAAACGAAGCACTTTTTTGGGAATTCTGAAGTGTGCTGAAAACAGAGATTTTATCACAAATCAAGACACTGTCCTTGGTGACACACACATGATAAATATTTACAGAAACATGGCCTCCACAAATTATCATTTACATGTTATATAGTTTTATCAATAAAACTGCATCTCTGTGCAACTGTAGTGGCCATTTCAATGGAAAATGTGCTATGGCAAATGTGCTGTCTGTAAATGGCAATGCGCTACCACAAGATGCTTTAGTTACCTTTCAAAACCGCCATCCTCTCATACATTAAAGGTTGGTGGCATGTGAAAGTTTGTTGTTCTAAAAATTGGGTTGAAGTTCTAAAACGTTTGGGAAGCACTGGTATGGAGGGATTGCTGTTGGCAAAGTCTTTGGTGTATCAGGTGCTAAGGGGTTTGGCTTGTGCTTATGTGATTTAGTTGAAGCACAGATGTTCACATGGTTTTGCAGAAATGCTTTGAACTTTTTTACAACAATATTGATGTCAAATGTGGAGGTAGCAGGCTGAGAGATGAATGTGACATTTAGGATGTCATAGGAGAAGCCTGTGAAGGATCCAACGATTTATTGCTCTATCAAGTTGAGCTTGGTGTGTTGGTTTGACACTGAGTAGGGTGATGGGGATGGCAGGGTATTCGATTAAATCAATATGTAAGGGATGTTTGATTGAATAGTTGGTAATGTCAAGAAGATACGTTTGAGGGTTTTGCCTTTAGAGTGTACTGATTGAGTGACGTTCTGTACCACATTAAGTATTCCATGAGGCTGAGGAGCTTCCCTATTGTATTTTGATGCTTGAGTTGTCTGGGAGACAGAAGTCATAGCTGAGAGAGGTGTGGGCCTAGAGGGTGGATGAGGTGGTGACCAGGTCCTCAAATTCACCTATGAAGACCTTGTTCTGTCCGTGAAGCCTGTACAGGAGGTGAAATGTGGCAAACTGAGTTGCAGAGAGTGAGACGCAGCATGTCAGGAGCTCCATGGGGCTGAGAGCTCATTGCTTGCCTGGGATGCAGGACTGGTAGGACTTTTGGATACAAGGTCTCCTCCCTTCTTATGTGTGTCCTCCACATGTTGGGTGCAGTAGTCTCTGCAAACATGCAGTGCTTAATTTGAGCCAATGGCTGTCAGTGGAGGCCCCCAGCACTCATTTTTGGGAACTAGCTCCTATTTTTCTTCGTCCGACATGTCTCAAGAGCATGAGGGGGGAACATACAAAAGGGAAAGAAGGAGTAAAAGAAGGTTGGAAAAACAGTCTCAAAAGGAGAAAGCAGGATCCTACAAGAGTGAGATAAAGGGGCAGGGAGTGTCTGGTATTGGATTAAAGAGGCATAAGGTGGATTGAACACTTCACAGCCTTGGTATTCGGCGTGCTGACACTTAATAGCGCCGCCCACTAGCTTCTGGGCAGAGAGTAGGGCACCGACACCCATTTATTTACAAGTTGAGCACTGGGAACAAGTGCACCTAGGATATGTGAGTGAGCTATGTTTCTGTGATGCAGAGTGTGTCAAGCTTGTGATTAGTGATGAAATGTGCAATGTCAGCGGTGGTGTACAGCAGAATATGCAATAATGAGAATTAGTTGGTAGTTGTGTTGATAGTATGGGGGTGTTTGGTGGTCAGTGGAATGTGTATGAAGCTGGGCTGTGTGTTGTGAGAATGTGGTTTGCACTTTTGTGGTCATGGTCTGGGTGTGATTGTAGGGACAGGACTTTCAGTAGAGTTCCCATATTATTCCATGCTGGCAGGACCCCAGTGTTCCAGTCCTGGGTTGTCTTTTTGCAGGGGTAATGTGCTCTGGGGGCTGTGGTCTCGGGTCACTTTAAATAAAATAGCAGACCAGAAGAAAAAGAGCTGTGAAAGGAACTTCCAGGACTGGAAACAAGATGCCCTGCCAACACGGAGTAAACTAGAAACCTGAGGAACCAGCTGTCAAGTGTCCCAGGTCCATGTGTGAACAGCTTGTCCAGTCCAGCAGTTTGCTGTGCAATCTGAGAGTTGTGTTCTTTACTTAATATTGTGATACACAAGGCTAAAAATCCCAGAATGCAAAGCAAAAACCTAGACTGGATGATCTCCTTACGGATGGTTCTGGGAAACTTGAGACTTTTGCCCTTGGCCCAGCCTCCAGAATGAGGGCTCCTGGGGTGGCATCCGCAGGATGTCCACTCCCGGGCAGCTACGGGCGGGTGGAGGATTCCAGTCCTAAGTTAAAGGCGGTGATTGGGCAAGGTATGCGAGGGCGGGGCTTAGGTGTTTTTGTTAGGTGCGTCATTCTGACGCTGTGGTCCTGAGGTAGGGGTAACCAATTTAGCTTGCCCTCCCTAGATTTATTTATTTAAATATTTATATTTTATCTTGGAGGTCTTAGTGTCTGGATATTTAAACGTCGCTTTTACAGGTGGCAGAAATTATGGAGCTTGAGACAGGCCGGAAGGGTTGGGGACATTGCAAAGTAGGTGCGGGCAGAGGGAACACGGGAGCGATGGCAGAGGCATGTGTGAAGGTCAGTGGATGAAAGAAAGGGGATGGTGAGGATTGTATCTTGTAAGAATGGTTTGGGGATTTCATTGTTGGGATGGGGTGGGTTAGATTGTTATTGTATTAGTGAGGCGATTAATTATATTTTGTAAAATGTTGATCTGCATACCTGTCCTAATAAAGCAGCCTTTTACTCTCATTGGGCCTGGTTATTGCCATCTCGCCCGATTTATGTACGTATAAAATAAGGGTGTTAAGGGGTTTATGGGCATTTTTAATGGGGAGGCTCGGGATGGAACACAGCTCATGATTGATCTATTTGCTAGCAAGCTACCTGTCTCAGAACTCCCAAGTTTCCCAGGTCCATTCGCGAATAGCTTTTCCAGTCCGGGTTTTTCCTTGTCACTGTGGGACTTTTCTTGGTTTTATAATAGAACGAGAGGAATACAAATCCTAATAGTAAAAGAAAAAAACCTGACCTGGATGAGACACTGGTACGGAACCTGGAAATGTGTCAATGTTGCTAACTGGCAGGTGCAGACACGCCTCATTTAGTAAATGTGAAACACTGAAAATCTAGGTCTTGCAATAAAGAACCTGACTGGTAATGGGAACATTTGACCATAAAAAGACACAGCGTACATTTTGTCCTTTGTTATCGTGGCACACTGTTTTGAACAGTGTGTCTGTTAAGATGTTTAATACTGCTTGAAATTAGCTGGCATTGCCAACACCGGGTCCAGTCAACAGTGTAAAAGAACACGTTTTATGAATGGTTCAGGTAAGGACTTATCAGTGATTCCTGTCCCGTAAAAGTTTTAAACGAATGTAAATTACGTTATGTACTTTTGCGTACGTTATTTGTGACGCGTTGTTCCATGTGGTAAAAATGCTATCTGCAAACAGCAGTGAAATAACAATTGTTATTGGTATAGACGCATTCGTTTTATTGCACGGTGCACACCTATGCGCATTTGTGCGCGTGTGGTATGCGGAGGGGTAGTCCAACTACCTTGTTGGGCTTTATTCCGCGGTGGGTTTTGCTGCAGTTGCAGGGTGACGGCCAGGAACGCCTCAGCCGGCTATGCTGCAGTGCCGTTTGGAGCACGCAGTCCATCCTCACTGCAGCTGAGGCGACAGAGCACTGATTTTATCCGAGGCGGGCGGGTAGGTGTGCACAGAAACGCAGAGAAGACGCAATCCTCCACCTGTCGGCATTTGCCCTCAGTTCACTGAGGGGCGCTTCGAGCCAAACGCAGGAATGAAAACACAAAAAGCGGTCATTATCTCCAAGGTGACGTTGGAAACGATCTGTGCCGTTGTCTTTCAGTCAATAAGCTATCATTAGAATCAGCGCAGCCATAGGTGGATGATAACAAAGGGGAGCGGGGTGTGGCGCGAGCACCTGACCTACTTGCACGGAACGAGTCTGAGGTTTACACTTGTGCAGGCAGCAGGGAAGCGCACGCGGCACTGCAGAGGCGCCAGTGTAGTATAGCACGCCCCAACGCCGAGGTGAGCCTTTCAATAGCGCGGGAATCATTTTGTAGGACGTTAAAGGGGAGGGCAGAATAGTACTGGAAAAGGTGGGCTGCTGTACCTCGTTAGGAAACAAGTGCGTATATAAGGCCATGGGAAACCCCAATTGGAGTGCTTACTCCAACCTAATTTTACTAATGAGTGTATGCCGCATACCTAGACAGACATGTTTGAATGGAGGATACACAAACTGTGAAACGTGTTCTGGTTGGTTAAGAAGTTTTGTCTTGAGGCGAGGGGCATTTTTTTTGCTTTTTAATAATTTGTTATTTTGGTGACGACTGTTGTATGCGTTGGTGCCACATAATAAGCCCGCACACGCTTTGTAAAATGTAAGCATGTGCTGAGAATACACAGTTTTACATTTCTTTATTATTTTTCTGTGCCATTGTGGAGTTTGTCTTAAATGTTCTCACGTGTTGTTCAGAGATCTCGAGTTTTCCAGGCACATCCGTGAGGAGCTCGTCTTTTCTAGGTTTGCTTTGCCTTCTGGGACTTGTAGTTTGGGGTGTGAAATGGTGTAATCAGGAATGCATGCCATAGAATGGAAATTAAATGCTTGGACTGGATGTGGTACTCGCGCATGGACTTGGGCAACTTGAGGGTTCCAGTTTGTGAGGAACCAAACCTCTAGTCAGCAGTCATTCGTCAAAAATGCAATCCTCACCCTCGTGCGCTTCACGAGTGCTTGCAGGGCAGGCACCCATTGCAGTGATAATTCTGCTGCTCCGCCTTTCATCCTAGTTAGATCAGTCCAATTAAGTTAACTCAGTTGGGCGATAAAACTGTTATTATGAGAACTTTTTATGACCCATTTACAGCTTAATATACTTTTAAGGTGTGCATTGTAAATGATGTTCAGTGTTGCAACTGGAATGTGGGATGTATTAAGAGCATAGCAAAATATTTGAGTGTGTTTCTAGATGCCAGGCGGTGATGAACGTTATTAGAGCAGTTCTAATTAACGCAACTTTGATTAAACTTTGCATAATTACAATTGTCCTTCTATGGTTCTAATGACATGCATAAAGGCGCGCGGTGCTGTTGTTCCAGGCATAAAACCGTCACACTCATATTTTTGGTGTTTGTCAGTAAATGTTTCTATCCTTTTTATAGCACATGGTAGATTGCTAAATCAAAGGTTACCATAGTTTGCATTCGTGAAACCAGACGGACTAGCTGAAAACACACACGAAACCTGCAGTTCCGGAATTTCGTCTTGCCTTGTTCTGGGGGCTGGGAGGGGGCAGTTCCGCTGGCAGTGTGGGTAGCCAAGGCAGTCCAGAAAGAACAGTTTTTCTTGCTCTCCTTGTTTCGGGTTGCATTTTTTTTGGCTTGGTGATCTGTATTAGATTAGCTTGGTCCCACAGAGCATCTATTGTTCAAAGATGAGCAAGCCTCACTTCGTAAACATTGCGTATGCAGCCACGCCGGGGCAGAAAAGGTAACTGCTTTCCATTAACTGTTCTCTTCAGAAATGTGGGTCCGGAGACAAAAAAATGATACATGTACTCCTATAATTGTATGTATGTGGATGGGAAGTGTATGATTTACCTAGCCCACTTACTCCAATGGCCTCTATGGTTTTCACAGCTGTTTTTAAACCCTTCCAAAACCGTGTACATATCAAAAGGAACACGTATCAAGCAGTACTGGTGGCACATTCCGTACAGTATGTCACACTGGCACCAGGTGACAATGTGTGCTTACGGAGGCACGTATACATATATTCACTGGAAAAAAACAAGAGGTAAAAGTAACTTTATTGTTAGGTGTTGAAATAAGATTAAAAATTAACATTTATTTAGAAAGCAAACATTTTTAAAAAAACTGAAATTCACTAGTTGTAATTTACTGAGCTAACAATAACTTGAGCCCCACCATGCACTGCTTGTGACCTCACATATTACATCACTTATGACATGTTAATTGATATTACTGATAACATCTGAAATGACATCATTTGTGATATCGCTGATAACACCATAGTCCTATAGAGTTACTGATTATACAAGTGTGGGTACCTAGACTGAAAATAGTGTAAGCCCTGGAGACAAGTCTGATGGTGCATGCTAAAAGTTATAGGGTGCACCATTCACAAATTAGTAAAGTTTGGGGTGCACGTAATACTCCATGTTAAACGTGGTAAAGGCTGAGTTCATCTAATGTGTGTTGCAGAGGTATGTTTGAAAATAGGTTCAGGTTTTTACACCAAAGCCTGTCAAAAGCTTCCGTTGTCAATAGTTTATCCACTGGTGGATATAATGACGTGCCCATGTTAAATAATTGAAATAGTGGTATAGACACATTTTATTTAGCGAGGATGTTTACAAGATGTGGCAGTTTATTTCCGGATCTTTGATGAAGATTTTTTGTCATTGCAGATTGTTGAATAAAGTAGAATATAGAGTTGTCCCACTTAGAAGTGGTTTATCTCAAACTGGTAGTGTTACCATGGCTCTAAAGTTGTATGCCATTGTGCCCATCTCAGGAATGTGTGTACTGTACTTTACTAAACTACAGAAGGTTGTCCATGGGAACCTAACAGAAGGTGTATTTTCAGTAGCAAATGCGTACCTGTCAACGTCTTGACTTAAAATTGCCGGTCACGTGATGTCTTTCAGACTCTAGGAGGGGGGAGCACTGCCCACCTCCCATTTTTCTGCATGGCTGGACCCCGGGGGTGGGGGTACCTGGGGCCGAAGCCCTCCTCCATTTGATTGATGTTGCTGGGCCCCGGGTGGTGGCAGTCCCCGGGGCTGAAATCGGCTCCAGAGGGGGACCTCGTGCCCCCCTCCTAGTATTTTATAAGGCTGGGCCCCAGGGGATGGGGTCCCCGGAGCCAAAAATGGCCCAGGGAGGTGGGCTGTGGCCCTCCTCCCACTTAATTCTTATGTTTTGCTTAATGTGTCACTGTCATGACTTGATTAGTCTACTGCAAAAACAACAGTGGATGGACAGAATGCAGAACAATGACTGGGGGTGAATGTTTGCATTGTCCAGCATTCCGTCCATCAATTGTTTCTTTTGCATATTTCGCCCTAAGTGGGAAGGGTATGCCCAGACGTGGGTCCCGTGCTCACTACACCACTGGATTCAAGCTAGCCTGGCTGAAGAAGGGTGAGGCCCTGAAACCGGTCCGAGGATGCTTGTTTCCTTTCCAGGGAGGGCCTGGCTTGGCAGTTCGGGCTGGACTGTTCCCACAAGGAACAGTTTCAAGACTGATTTGCATATGGCTGGGTCCAAACTGGGGTGGTGTGGTGAGCAAAAGAATGATGGATTAAACCCAGATCCTTGTGACTGGGGGTGAATGTTTGCATTGTCCAGCATTCCGTCCATCAATTGTTTCTTTTGCATATTTCGCCCCTAAGTGGGAAGGGTATGCCCAGACGTGGGTCCCGTGCTCACTACACCACTGGATTCAAGCTAGCCTGGCTGAAGAAGGGTGAGGCCCTGAAACCGGTCCTAGGATGCTTGTTTCCTTTCCAGGAGGGCCTGGCTTGGCAGTTCGGGCTGGACTGTTCCCACAAGGAACAGGGTCAAGACTGATTTGCATATGGCTGGGTCCAAACTGGGGTGGTGTGGTGAGCAAAAGAATGATGGATTAAACCCAGATCCTTGTGACTGGGGGTGAATGTTTGCATTGTCCAGCATTCCGTCCATCAATTGTTTCTTTTGCATATTTCGCCCTAAGTGGGAAGGGTATGCCCAGACGTGGGTCCCGTGCTCACTACACCACTGGATTCAAGCTAGCCTGGCTGAAGAAGGGTGAGGCCCTGAAACCGGTCCTAGGATGCTTGTTTCCTTTCCAGGGAGGGCCTGGCTTGGTAGTTCGGGCTGGACTGTTCCCACAAGGAACAGGGTCAAGACTGATTTGCATATGGCTGGGTCCAAACTGGGGTGGTGTGGTGAGCAAAGAATGATGGATTAAACCCAGATCCTTGTGACTGGGGGTGAATGTTTGCATTGTCCAGCATTCCGTCCATCAATTGTTTCTTTTGCATATTTCGCCCTAAGTGGGAAGGGTATGCCCAGACGTGGGTCCCGTGCTCACTACACCACTGGATTCAAGCTAGCCTGGCTGAAGAAGGGTGAGGCCCTGAAACCGGTCCTAGGATGCTTGTTTCCTTTCCAGGGAGGGCCTGGCTTGGCAGTTCGGGCTGGACTGTTCCCACAAGGAACAGGGTCAAGACTGATTTGCATATGGCTGGGTCCAAACTGGGGTGGTGTGGTGAGCAAAAGAATGATGGATTAAACCCAGATCCTTGTGACTGGGGGTGAATGTTTGCATTGTCCAGCATTCCGTCCATCAATTGTTTCTTTTGCATATTTCGCCCTAAGTGGGAAGGGTATGCCCAGACGTGGGTCCCGTGCTCACTACACCACTGGATTCAAGCTAGCCTGGCTGAAGAAGGGTGAGGCTCTGAAACCGGTCCTAGGATGCTTGTTTCCTTTCCAGGGAGGGCCTGGCTTGGCAGTTCGGGCTGGACTGTTCCCACAAGGAACAGGGTCAAGACTGATTTGCATATGGCTAGGTCCAAACTGGGGTGGTGTGGTGAGCAAAAGAATGATGGATTAAACCCAGATCCTTGTGACTGGGGGTGAATGTTTGCATTGTCCAGCATTCCGTCCATCAATTGTTTCTTTTGCATATTTCGCCCTAAGTGGGAAGGGTATGCCCAGACGTGGGTCCCGTGCTCACTACACCACTGGATTCAAGCTAGCCTGGCTGAAGAAGGGTGAGGCCCTGAAACCGGTCCTAGGATGCTTGTTTCCTTTCCAGGGAGGGCCTGGCTTGGCAGTTCGGGCTGGACTGTTCCCACAAGAAACAGGGTCAAGACTGATTTGCATATGGCTGGGTCCAAACTGGGGTGGTGTGGTGAGCAAAAGAATGATGGATTAAACCCAGATCCTTGTGACTGGGGGTGAATGTTTGCATTGTCCAGCATTCCGTCCATCAATTGTTTCTTTTGCATATTTCGCCCTAAGTGGGAAGGGTATGCCCAGACGTGGGTCCCGTGCTCACTACACCACTGGATTCAAGCTAGCCTGGCTGAAGAAGGGTGAGGCCCTGAAACCGGTCCTAGGATGCTTGTTTCCTTTCCAGGGAGGGCCTGGCTTGGCAGTTCGGGCTGGACTGTTCCCACAAGGAACAGGGTCAAGACTGATTTGCATATGGCTGGGTCCAAACTGGGGTGGTGTGGTGAGCAAAAGAATGATGGATTAAACCCAGATCCTTGTGACTGGGGGTGAATGTTTGCATTGTCCAGCATTCCGTCCATCAATTGTTTCTTTTGCATTAGTCTACTGACAGCCTGAGCATTTTGGAGTTTCTCTGGAATCCATGCCGACTCCACAAAATAAACTACTGCTTCAACTCTACTGCTGGCAAGTCAAACTGATGAGCCCTCCCTAGAGAACCTGTTCTGCCTCCCCAAAGTGCGGTGCTTCTCTGAGGAAGTTCAGATGTCATATTCAGATATAGATTCCAAGACCTGTGATCACAACGTGATGTTTGGGTTGCCTAAGGGCACTAGGCACTGAGAATGTGTACTGCGTGTCATTACACCATACAGTCCGTTTGGATCTCCCAATTCCACTTGCTTGAAACTTCCCTGCCACTCTAAAAACTGAAAGCCATACCTCCGTACCACGCAAATATATGGGCCGGGTGTACCAAAAGGCATGTCGTAAATAGTGGGCGCAAAATGCCCACCAACTTTTTGCGACCTGCCTGTCATTTTGGAATACAACCTATGTACTTATGTTGATGTACTTTGACCACTGCCTATAAGTTTGTGAACTCTGATCCTGACCAAAATGGGGGTGGAATTGGTAAGCTTGGGGGCAGAGTCAAAGGCATGGCTAAAATATCCTGTGGCTTTTTTGTTGGTGTTTTACCTTCATGTAACTGAATCTAAAATAACACACACCTTAAATGAAATCATGTTAAACTAATCAGTGGGAAAGGCACATAATTTACTCCTGGTTGAGGCAGTGGGGGAATAGCGCCTATTGCATTTGTAGTGCAATAAGGTCTTAGCCTGTGACAGAAAGCCCTGTGAATATGCAAGTCAGTATTTTTAGGTCTCGCCTACGCAGCGCGCATGCGTTGCTTAGGAGGAGACCTTTAGAAATCGATTCGGTTTTTGTGCCAAAAACGTGCACGCATTGCATTGCTTTCAATGGCAACGCGTGCACGTTTGGCGATTCCCTTGCAGGAGCGAGCTTTGGCAACATCTGTTTGTAATTAACTTCCAAAAAGATGGTGCCCAAGGCTCGCTCCCACAAGGGAATCGCTGTGTGTTCTCTCGGCCGCACTCCCCCCACCCCTCCCACTTGTTAACCCGTTTGTTTGCTGTTTTGCGTGCGCGAGTTTGTACTTGTTTACCCTGCTATGGACGTGAAGGTAGCCGTATGCTCTATAAAAATAAATGTAACCTTTCCGTACAGTCTAATGGCACATTCTTCTGTCAGAAGCACTTACAATTAAATGTGATCACCGTACCATCTTAGCCAAAGCTGGAATTCCTGTGTTAAACAGCTGCAGCTGAAATTCGCTGAATGAAGTTTTCTAAGTTAAAAAACAGACAACCGGGCAGCGTTTTGTCTGGTGATTTTTAAAGGTTTTGTGGTCACATCTTCATTGCTACAGCAGGCAATAAGCAGCCTACTGTACCTTCCTTAATTCGAATGAGAATGTTCTACACCTGCAGTTACAGACACCACAAGCGCGGAGGTTGCTTGGAGTGCTCCAGAAGTAATTTCACTTACAAACTACACGCGCCATAGGGCCGCTGCACACTCAACGGGGGCCACTGTTATCAAAGGGATGTGACTGCTGGAGTCTGGTGTGATAACGATGGCCATCTTGGACTGCACACTCAACTGTGAAACACAATTTACAGGGTGAGAACGAATTAAGGGAATCTCTCCACAAACAGTAACTAGATGATATTAGAAAATAATGTTTGACAGTATGAGAGCAACATTTGTATCACTCCTTCAGTAGGTTATTTTCTACATAGGGGCGAAACCGATACTAAGCGCACTGCAGATCCCTCTGGACGCCTCTCGGGTAGTAAGCGCTATATAAATGCAATTACAATCAGCCAATCTTAATCAAGGAAGCTCTCTGCAAGTGGAAAAAATCGTTGCAACGGAGAAGCAATGTCGCTACTTTTTATAGTGTCCAAAGTGTGAGTTCCATGTTTCTTTTCTGGCGAGTGGACTCTCAGAAAATGTCAGATATCCAGCAGCTATATCAGGAGTGGGGCCTTGGGAATTAAGCTTCACTAGGGATAGGGAAGCTCGTATCTTAAAGAAGGGTATCCACCCGGCCATAGATTCTTGTATGATAAATAAGGCACAGGCTTATATTTCGTGGAACCTGCCTCATGTGGTGCGCCGATTTTGGCTTCTTCTGAGGCAGGGTATGCTTCCTTTAAATAAAACACTGTCTAAATGGTATGGTTCTTCTGAGATTTGTAACTTGTGTAATAACTCTATCCAGGACATTAATCATGTGCTATTTATCTGCCCCGCTCTATTACTATGCCGGCGTAAATGGGTGAGACCAATCTGCTTACAATTATCTATTCTCTCGGCATCCGCACTAACTGACTCTATTTATGAGCCTCCTAATGAAATGTTCTGTCACAGGATTTTTAATTTTTTAAAGTGCTTTTAAATCTATACTAATGTATCTAATATGATGATCGCAATTATTAATTCTGATTTTTCTGGATTCTTATACAGAATTAAGGGCATAAAGGATCTTTTTATCTTCTTAATTGTATAAAATATTATAATGTCTCGTATTTTGAGACTTTTTACTGTCGATTTTTGCTTACATTAGTAGAAATTTTGTTGCACAAATTCTTGCTTTTATGTGTTGTTGTTTTATGTGGATCTCTTCGGAGTTCCAAGATCATAAATAAAATAAACTTGAAACTTGAGTGGGGCCTTGGTACAGAGGAAGCACTCTTGTTTTTCGGCGCTCAACACTTTCACATGCAACAGACAGATGTAAATAGACAAAATGCCTTCACTCAGTTTGCCTGATGCTGAAGACAACCAGTGGCTATCCTTGAGGGCTGGTATAATGTAAAGACACTGCCAGTGTCTGAAGAGGGCTGGCCCATTGCTCACTATGTGTACTGTTATGACGTAGTCCTGTGGACTGATCCAAAATGTGACTGACACTCCAAGCAAACAATGGCTGAAGGAGGCTGACCCAGAGCCCCTCTTGATATTCGTATTATTGAATATTTTTCTAATTGAAAACATAAGTCTAGAGCGACAGCTAAAGATGTCTCTAGCTCAGATCTAAAAAGTTTTCACAGTGGGAGCTCTGCCACTGCCCTTCACTTTTATTGTTGTGAAGAGGTGTCATGATGCTGGATTCCCCACACTGTTTGTTTTGCTAAATGTCTGATTGCTGTTGCCGAAGTGTTGAGCAACTCCTAACGTCAGCTCTTGTTATGACAGGAGAAGATGGTGACGTCATTAGGAGTAATCATCCTTCCCTTAACTTTGTATGGGTTTAGCGCCTCAAAGAATTAAACACAAAGCACTAACCTTTGAAGTATAATGGGGAATTGATACCCATCAAGTGGTTGAATTGCACAATTCGGACCAGGTCCCTTGATCAGATTGTGTGATCCTAGCTATTTAGAATAACAAGTTGCACTATAAAACCCTAGGACAAACAGGGGGCACATGACACCTGACTTGCCTCTCATAGTTTGCTAATGGCGTGGTAGTCAGTGCAGATGGGGGTTGTTCCTAAATCAGCAGCGGCCCGTGCAGGTAAGAGCGGTGCGGCAGGGTAGGGGGGATTCAACAGACGACCACGAGGGAAAATTACATAAATAATTCATTTCCCCTTGTCGTCAGTCTAAGGCCCCCCCACCCCACCGCTCTTACCTGCACGGGCCGCGGCTGTCCTAAATTTATCTTTAGAAACTCACTTCTAATAACACACTCAATGCAATCATATGATTTAATGTGCTAAAGTGACACGCTCCCTCGCGCCTCATCTTATGCTTATGTAATGTATGTTCCATGATTTACATGCCAAACATTTTCTTGGCTCAGCTTATGCACGGCTGTTAGAGCCAAGCTTGGCCATTGGTTCCGCTCTGGCTCAGCCTCACGATATTAAAATGCTGGCTTGCTTTTGCCCTTTATTCTCAACATCCCTCGCTCTATTGATGTCGGTATCATAAATTTACCCATTTATTTCTCTCCCTCTGTCACCTAGCTTCGTCTGCCCCAGTGTCAGTATTGAGAACGCTGCACAGTAATATTTGGATAATCAGTATTCAGTATTAAACAACATGTGAATGGGTGCTGTGTCTGGAGCAGTTAAAATGCAGGATCCTGTGTAGCAGATTACATGAACAAATCTGGATGGCATGCCCTCAAATGACCGAGTTTGACATCCAGCTTATTTCATTAATGTATTTAAAATTTATTGTCAGCTTCCCTAAAATAACAGCAAAATCCAGAGAGTGGCTGCAGGGCATGAGAGTGAACAAGGTAAGCACATACAGCCATGGATAGGGAGGCGGCAGGACAAATAGGAACAAACTGGCTGTATGGAAGGCACAAAACAAGGAACTGGCCTTTGAAAAAGAGGGAGGAGGAACAGTATTAAAGTAGTCCTCTTATCTGAGATGGGTGTCACTGGGTCGCAGTCCCCTATAGACTGCACGAGTACAGAACTGCTCCTCGGCGCCTGTCTCAAGAACTGTCTCAAAATAACCCCATGACTCACTGACCACACCATGTACATGCTCCAAATCCCCAACACCCACCTTACCCCACCCTGACCCCGCAAAGCCCTACTCCCACCCAGCTGGCATAAATGCGCCCGTCGGGCACACCACAGACCATACTTTGTGGCCCCTGGGAAAATGTTTGCAAATACCCATGCTTTACATCAAAGGGAAGCGAGCAAGGATGCACCGACCTGGAGGGTCTCTTCCTTAGCTCTGAAGTGTACGTTTCTTGATGTGGCCTGACCAGGCTGACTGTGCGAGCCTGTTTGTACACTGCAGAGCCCGGCATGTGGCAGCTTCCACTTACTTTGTAGAGCGCAAGCTCGCACACCATTTGATCTCCCATGCTTCCACTGTCTCTTTGAGAGTGACCAGGTGTCTCAGATCTACCCGGATAGTCCCGGTTTTCAGTGGACAGTCCCGGGGTCCCAGCACTTTTCTTAATTTTAAGTATATGTTCTGGTTTTCAGGATAATGGTCAGGTCATTCAGCAAAGCAAAATGGAAATGTAACTACACTCTCCTTTCACAGGCGCCTGTGAAGACTGAAAAATTGAAGTAATTTATCTGTTTCTGTGAGGCAGCACAAGAGGAGGACGCCTGCACACTCCCAGCAGAGAAGAGGCAGGGTGGGTAGGAGGGCAGAGAGGGCTCAGGGTGGAGGTTCTGCTATTGATACTTTAATGTAACTGTAGCCCTGTAAATGAACATCGGAGTCAGAGGCGAGGCAGGGGCTGTGGTCCCAATTGGAAGCCCGTTTCCGATAAAGAGTCAAAAGGATTCAGGAGCAGGGTAACCGCTAAGCAGTGACTGAACAGGGAAATGTGAAGGACCAATACTGAAAAACAACAAGAGGTGAGAATTATCAGGTTTTCAGCTGCCCCTGAGACTTACCATTTCAAGTGCGTGCTAAATTTTAAAACATTTTATACTTACCGTTCAACCTTGAACATTACCATTGATATTCTGTGTACTATGACGAGCAAGGTTGTGTATACTAAAGCGGAAAGTATTTAGTCCATGGCGTTGGGAAGGACATTTGCATAAATTTAAAAGCATCTGCGATGGTGATTTGTATAAGATTTAGAAAGGCAGCTACGTGCTGAAACGCGTATTTTTGTTTCTGTGAGCAGGAAGCAGAATGAAATAAAATAGTTTTCACTTTTCCTGGCGTGCTGGGACTCTTTTTACGACGTTGTTGTGTTTCACAATCTAAATACACCAGTACTTCTGTTCAGTGAACATAAACGTAGGACATGTGTGTAAACTGAAACTGTGTTGGACATATTGGCACTGACAAGTTACCATTATAGACATAAAATAAAACAAGCATTGGCATAGCCAATAGGTCTCACTTTTGGGACCTTATAAGTATTTAGTTATGCAGCACAATATCCTTGGATCAACCGTTGCATAGCTAAACACTTATAAGGTCCCAAAGGCGAGACCTATTGGCTATGCCAATGCTTGTTAAACTTGAATTGCACACAGTATAACATAGGCTGCAACAAAATGCGCAGAACGATATAGGGTGAATATTGAAAAAAGTATTTCCAAAATGTAGATTTTAGTATTACGCAGACTTTACCTACTGCAAATTTTTTTTATAAGTGTCCATTAAAAGCACATGTTCTACAGATGGCTCATAACACCCTTGCGTATCTCTCAAAAAGAATAAGGACCTGATTGCGACTTTGGCGGTCTGGGAGCGGGCCGCCACACCAGCGCCCTGCTCCCAGACCACCATAGTCGACCGCAACCTGCCCGCCAGATTACGAGTTTCCTCATCTGGTGGGCGGGCGACACAGCGGTCCCATTGCGGTGCCTATTTAAAAGGCAACGCAATGGAGGCCCCTACAGCCGGTCCTGAATGCCATTGAGTGTGCAGTACATGCTGCGCAGTAAAGGGGGTGCATGCAGACCGGGGGGCACAACATGTTCCCCCCTGCATGCATCCCCGTGCACAGGGGCAAAAGTGGGCCCTGTAGGGCCCCCTTTGCTTCCCCACCGCCAGCCTTTTCATGGCGGGCTCACTGCCATGAAAAGGCTGGGGGTATGGAAACTGGTAATATGCTTAGCGGTGCCACAGCGGCATCGTCGAGCATATTGCTTCCCCAGACTGCCTCAAGACCGCCAGGGATCCCGGATTCCTGTCGGTTGTGGGGATCCCCTGGAGATCTGATCACTGTAATCTTAATATGGTGGTCGGACCGATGATGCATTGGTCCGCATCCACTACCGCACCTCCACCGTGAGTTTGGCAGTCAAACTCATAATCTGGCCCTAAATCATTGTCATCACGCAGCTTAAAGTGACTCCATCAATTAAATCCCATACCGGGTTCTGAGCAGCCATTACATTTGCAGGTTAACCAATTGCACACATTTACATTTCTTTCAGGCAGCAGACCCCTAGCAAGCAGGCTTGTTTGTTATTTATCTGTCTGTCACTCGTTTGGCTTCCCAACACAGGAGACTCCGTCTCTTCTACTAAATCTGAGGCACCTCGGCTCTTGAAATGAGCCATCCTGAGACGGTTGGTTGTCTGTTAACAAAAAGTAGGGGAACTGTGTTTGTTAATTAAAAAACTATGGGCACATAGATCCCGCCCACTTTGGCCACAGCTTATAGGTCACATCGTAAAATGCCTTTTAGCAGTGGGTTGCAGAACAACCAACCTAAAGTACATAAATTAGGCAGGTCACTACTTGCGACCCCTTTGATTGGCTACAATAGTAGAGATGGTGGCCTGCCACAGACTGAGACTTCCATCTCTGCGTTCTCATTCCCAAATGGAGCATAGTATTTATTCTTTTTAAAGCAACCCACTCTCCTTAAAAAAAAAAATTAAAAAAAAACTGGTGTCGCTTTAAAAAATGTTCCAAAGGCATAGCTGTCCCAAAGGTTTAGCTTCCCCTTTGCAAATCGGTAGCCACTTCCTTTGAGGTGTCAGTAACATTTCAATGGTTTGATCTCAATTGCAATCACAAACCATTTATACATGTCACTAAAAATTCCATTTAGCAGGGCCAAACCTTTCAAGCCCCCTCATCAATGCAATTTGAAATGACTTGCAGCACCCATTTTGCGCGTCAGAAAAGCTTTCCGAATCACAAAAGGGGTTTAGTATATGGTAGGGACCATTTCGCAGTTGTGAGCTCTGTGATTTTGAGAATTGCAGGGTTTGCAACCACAAAATTACTTCATACATCCGGCCAAATATAATGGAGCCATTGGGATAAATTCTTCCTTAAAACATACCTCCCCCTCCTGCACACCACTACATCATTACTGCTTACCTCGATAGAGTTGCTCTCTAAACATGTCGCAACCTCATGTGCACATCATTGCATCATGGCTATTATTTAGCTAGAATTACACCTCCAAGACAATCTGAATAGGCCGTGTAGGCAGTAGACCTGCACATATTTGGCATGCCCGTCCGCCCTTAATGGATAAACGATTTTTAGCAGGATCAGAATCATTTTACTTTCACATGAATCAACTTGGTCCAGAACTAAACGAGTAATTTAAGAAATCTATACCAACCAGGCGCAGCCAATCAGTCGAAAACCCAGAAACTGAGCATAAATGCCAGCCAGATAATGAAAGCACTACAGTGCCATTGTAATGGTCAAAGTTGCTACACAATTGCTAATAAAATCACCCAGTAGTTTGGGGTGAATACTGTAATAAGGACCGGTATGCTCCCCTCCACGGATTACTGTCGTAAGGCTGTGCTTACATCTTCTTCCCTCCTGGGACCCACCCAGGGGCGGCTCCTAAGTTTGAGCAGAGGAGCGTCGCCCCACAAAGAAAAGTCCCAGGCCAGAGCTGAAAAATAAAATGGTAATAAAGTTTATTTATTATAATTTTATTTTTCAACAACTGGCCCGTCCCGAACTGAGTGGCAGGGAGCTGTGCACTTTAAAATGTGCATGTCTCTTTGGCTGGCCGGCCGTTTTGCGATGGCCAGCCAGACATGCGCATTTTAAACTTCTCTAACCTAGCTGTCTTAGACAGCTGGGTTAGAGAAAGGGCAGGCCTCCAGTGCTCTTGAGAGCGCTGAGTGCGGCTGCTCCAACCGATCCTGGCCCTGCTCTCATGCTGTTGAGAGCAGTGTTAGGCTTGATTAGGGGAGTTGGCTGTGTCCTGCTTTGGAGCCTACCTGCAAGGGAGACGACCGGTGGAGGAGGACGGTCTCAAGGTAAGTGTTTTAAAATAAATATATTACCTACTGGCGGTCGCCAGAAGGTAGTTATAGTTAGGACCTATTATCCATAGGAAATTTGTAACATTCTTTTCCTAATAACTTTGGCGCCGGTTGACGAATCTTCGCGAAATTTTCAAAACTTATGGCCCGCTCTGGTCAGCTCCTATCTTGAAAGTTTCGGGGTGATTCGGCAAGCAGGGGCCGAGAAAAAAGGGGGTCCCAAAACATGTTTTCTCCATGTTAATTCCCATAGGAAACTTTAGACACGGCTACAGCCCGAACTGCTGAACGGAATTACACCAAATTTGGCAAAAGGTAGTGCTTGGTTCAGAAAGCGCCCTTTTTTAAAATGGTGTAAATCCGTTCAGTAATTCAGAGAAATTAAAAAATAAGAGTCAAAAAATCAATTTCCCATAGGAAACTTTATGCAAGGCTACAGCCGAAACTACTGAACAGATTTACCCCAAATTTGGCAAAAGGTACTGCTTGGCTCAGAAAGTGACCTTTTTAAAAATGGTGTAAATACGTTCAGTAGTTGCTGAGAAAATCAAAAATAAAAGTTTCAATATTTAGAGGCACGGAGGATCCGCGGACCCTCCCGACCACGAGCTTCATGCTAATTGGCTGTCAACACTCCAAACCAGGAAGTGTTGGCAGCCATCTTGTGCCTCGGTAGAACCGAGGCACAAGAAAACAAGAAAAACTAAGGCACAAAACAAGAAAAGGGGCAGGGTAGAAACACCCTGACCCCCTAGGCCTGCTCAGGGGTCCCACAAGGACCCCCAGGGCCCAAAAAAGCATTAAAAAAAAACCCAAAAATGGCGAAACTCGCGTAGGATCCGCGAATCCCGCAGTGAAGAAAAAAAAACGAAGCGCGGGCTCCTGCGCTTCGTTAATATTAGCCCCGGGTGGGCCAAGTACCGGGGGCATGCGAAGACCTAATAGCGGGGGCCCAGGAGGCCCCGCAGCCCGAGGACCGCCACCCCCGGGGCTTTCCATAAATATTTGCGGGGGCTCACGGCAGCCCCGGGGACCGCCACCCCCCGGGGCTTTGTTTTGTAAATGTTGGGGGCCTCCAAGGCCCCCCCAAGCCCCGGGGACTGCCACCCCCTGGGGCTTTTGTCAAATATTTGTGGGGGCACACAGCCCCCCACAGCCCCGGGGACCGCCACCCCCGGGGCTTGTTTTAAAAAAAAAATTTTTTACCTGTGTGGGGGGCTCGAGCCCCCACACGGCCCGGAGACCGCCACCTCCCCGGGGCACTAAATATTTAAATATGGGGGTCCGTTACGGACCCAGAGCCCGGGGACCACCACCTCCCGGGGCTTTGAAAATGTTGGGAGGAGGGCCGCGCGGCCCCCTCCTGGAGCCTGTGATGGCCCTGGGGACCGCCACCCCCCAGGGCCGGCTCCTGCAGTGTCCCGGGGTGCCCACCGCCGGGACACTGCTGTTTGCTATGGCAGGACGGGAGCCGCCATAGCAAACTTGCTTTGGATTTTGGAAGAGAGAGCAGGAAACCTGCTCTCTCTTCCAAAATCTAAAGCAGATTGCTTTCCACACGGGGAGCTGCATGTTAGCAGCTCCCCATGTGGAAAAGCAATGCCGGCTCCCGCAGGACGCGGGCAGCCGGCAGGACCGTGGGGGCATTGGGGCTCCCCCCACGGTCCCCAACGGAGAGGGCCAGCCCCGGGGGATGGGGTCCCCGGGGCTAGAAGTGGCCCGGGAGGGGGGCCACGCGGCCCCCCTCCCCAAAATGTTTTTTAAAAAACAACAAAAAAAGGCCGGCCCCGGGGGATGGGGCCCCGGGGCAATAGAGGCCTCAGGAGGGGGGCCATGCAGCCCCCCTCCTAACAAAATTTAAAAAATGTGGCCATGCCCCGGGGGATGGGGTCCCCGGGGCCGGAATTGGCCACGGGAGGGGGGCCACGCGGCCCCCTTCCCGTTAAGTTTTTTTTTTTTTTAAATAAAAAAAGGGGTCAGGCCCTGGGGGATGGGGTCCCCAGGGCCCAAAAAAGGAAAAAAGAAGGGGGGCCACACAGCCCCCTTCTAACAAACCAAAAAAAAGACACGATCGTGCCTCAGGCCCCGCCCCCTCCCTTCACCACTCTGCAAACGCGCCCTGTGGCGCGTTTTAAATTGGGGCATTAATTCCCCTTGAATACTGGGGGTCCCTTGGGGCCAACTATCCCACCAGGTACCTCCAGTGCGCGTCACAGGGCTGCGTTGCAGAGAGGTGGTCCAGGCCACGCCCCTTTTTACACCTCTGTGCAACGCAGCTGTGTGGCGCTTACTGGAGGTACCTAGTGGGCTAGTTGGACCCCAGGGACCCTCAGGATTCAAGGGGACTTAATCTCCCAACTTAAAACGGCCACAGGGCTTGTTTGCACACGTCACTTCAGGCCCCCCCTCCCTTCACCACTGTGCACACGCGCCCCGGTGCGCGTTTTAAGAGGAAGTTTTAATCCCCCTGCCC
The DNA here is from genome assembly GCA_963921515.1 of Calotriton arnoldi. NCBI lineage: Eukaryota > Metazoa > Chordata > Amphibia > Caudata > Salamandridae > Calotriton > Calotriton arnoldi. The sequence continues at coordinate 13,639 of CAWUFW010017038.1, read as the reverse complement.
TATTATGTCCTAGGGCCTTACAGAGGAGGTCATGCTAATCACAGGGGTACCCCAACGCATAGTGTTCCCTAGTGTATGGAGGTGTTTTCACTGTATTCTAAGTGTCTTTTAGCATAGCACTGGGTCTAGGCCTGGTTAGTCCGAGTCAGTTACCACCAGTACCTGTCTGAAAAAGTTGTGGGCACAGGATGATTTTGCAACAAGGCCTCTTTCTGCTCCTCTGTTGGTTCTTTCTGCACATGTCTTGCTTCTTCCTGCTCTTTTCTTCATCTTTGTGGACTTCTGTTGCTTCTTTCTGCATTTCTTTTGCTTCTTTCTGTGCGTTTTTCTTCTTTCTTCACATGTCCTACCTCTGTAGGCATAGTTAGAAACTAGCATTTAAAAAACCTTTGAAATTCACTTAAAAAACCATAGGTTTCAGGCACGTTATAGTTAGAAATTAGCATTTAAAAAACCTTTGAAATTCACTGAAAAAACCATAGGTTTCAGACACGTTATAGTTAGAAATTAGCATTTAAAAACCTTTGAAATTCACTGAAAAAACCATAGGTTTCAGGCACGTTATAGTTAGAAATTAGCATTTAAAAAACCTTAGAAATTCACTGAAAAAACCATAGGTTTTAGGGACAGTTATAGTTAGTTGGACATTTCACTCGTACAAAACCAGTGAAATTCCCCCGTTATACTGGCGGTCGCCAGTAGATAGTTATAGTTAGGTCCTATTTTCCATAGGAAATCCGCGACATTCTATTTGAAATAACTCTCTTGCCGGTTGACGAATCTTCGCGAAATTTTCCAAACTTTATGGCCCGCTCCGGTCCGCTCCTACCCTGAAAGTCTTGGGGTGATTCATCAAGCGGGGGCCGAGAAAAAGGGGGTCCCAAAACGTGTTTTCCCATTCATTTTCCCATAGGAAACTTTATGCAAGGCTACAGCCCAAACTGCTGAACGGATTTACACCAAATTTGGCAAAGAGGTAGTTCTTGGTTCAGAAAGAACCCTTTTTGTTAAATGGTGTAAATCCGTTCAGTAGTTGCTGAGAAAATCAAAAGTAAAAACACATATATATCTGGGCGGAGCCTAACCACACATGTCATCGTGAGATCTGATTGGCTGTCAGCACTTCATCCTGGAATTGCTGGCAGCCATCTTGAGACCAATATACATGATAGTACCCAATTGAAATGCCTTGTAGTGAATCAAAGATTTTGAGGGTTACCAAAAGGAGAACTATTAAGGGTGATAACAGACTTTAGTTACATTAGAATTCATTTGTTGATGGTACCATACTAATTTCAGGAATTGTGGTGTGTTCTAAGGTGATTTTACCCTGTGAAAAACCTTCTGCTGGGATATCATGAATCATGTTTGAGAGAAAACTATTTTCACATGCTTATCCCATACAGTTTTGGAAGGTGCTCCAGAAGCTAAAATGAGAGCATATTTTCTGTAAATTCACATTATCTTTCTCAGTCATGTGAGAATGAAGTCTGACATTCTCAGTAAAACATGTACATCCAACAAGGGCAGAGACTGTCAGTTGATTCCTTTGTGTTCTACTGCAGCTTCCCAGAGTGTTCTAAAGAACAACTAGAGTGCTAACAGCCTTACTTATGACAAAAGTATGGCACACCTGAAGCCATCTTGATTGGAATAAACTGGTAACACTTTAAACATTTAATTTAAAAAGGAACAAAATGATGGGGTTAATTTTGTCATAAAAATTATGGGTAGTGCTGTAGAAAGAAAAATTAGGACATGTTTCAAGTGTGATCTCAAATATCTTCCTGTTATATTTCAACAGGAGCAGCCTGCCAGTTGATGCCTTTGTGTTCTACTGCAGCTTGCCAGAGTGTTCTAACGAACAACTAGAGCGCTAACAGCCTTACTTATGACAAAAGTATGGCACACCGGAAGCCATCTTGATTGGAATAAACCGTTAATACTTAAAACATTTAATTTAAAAAGAAACAAAATGAGGGGTTCTTTTTTAAATAGAAATTATGGTTAGTGCTGCAGAAAGAAAAATGAGGGCATGTTTTAAGTGAGATCTCAAATCCTCTTCTATTTCATTAGAAAATTCTGACATGCAGACTGAAACAATCACTTTCAATACCAGCAGCAGACTTCCAGTTAACTCCCTGGTGAGCAGTAGCTTTAGTACAGTGATCTAATGAGCAACTAGAGTGCTAACATTCTGAATTTATGGCAAATGTGAGACACATCTGAATGCCTTCTTGATGGAATCAAAGTAAAAAACTGAAAGCATTTCCTACTGAGGAGACTGCAGTAAATGAGGAAATTAGGAAACTTCATAACAAAGAAGTCTTCCAAGATGGCCACCAGAGAAAAAAGAGCCCAAATGTAGCACAAATATTACCCAGATGTAGCCCACATATAGCCCAATGACAAAAGTGTGCAAAACACTTTTTATTTTTAGTTTTTTTGCAGTTTTATGTAGTGCAGACTGGTCAGGTATTGGAGCGTTGCATCTTAAAACATGACCCCCTACACTACAAAAACACTACTGCACTACTCTAAACCCTAAAACACTACCCCAGCACGACTCCCTACAATACACAAGCACCACTGCACTATCCTAAACCCTAAAACACTACCCCCAGCATGACCCCCTACACTACACAAACACCACTGCACTACTCTAAACCACTACCCCCAGCACGATCCCCTACACTACCCAAACACCACTGCACTAACCTAAATCCTAAAACAATACCCCCAGCACGGCCCCCTACACTACCCAAACACCACTGCACTACCCTAAAACATGACCCCCTACACTACACAAACACCACTGCACTACCCTAAACCCTAAAACACTACCCCCAGCACGACCCCTACACTACACAAGCACCACTGCACTACCCTAAACCCTAAAACACTACCCCCAGAACGAACCCCTACACTGCCCGAACACCACTGCACTAAACCCTGAAACACCACCCCCTTCACGACCCCCTACACTGCCCGAACACCACTGCACTGCCCTAAACCCTGAAACACCACCCCCAGCACGGCCCCCTACACTGCCCAAACACCACTGCACTGCCCTAAACCCTGAAACACTATCCCCAGCAAGACCCCCTACACTGCCCAAACACCACTGCCTGCACTGCCCTAAACCCTGAAACACCAGCCCCAGCACGACCCCCTACACTGCCCAAACACCTCTCCACTGCCCTAAACCCTGAAACATCACCCCCAGCAAGACCCCCTACACTGCCCGAACACCACTGCCCTAAACCCTGAAACACCACCCCCAGCATGACCCCCTACACTGCCTGAACACCACTGCACTGCCCTAAACCCGGAAACACCACCCCCAGCACGACCCCCTACACTGCACGAACACCACTGCTCTGCCCAAAACCCTGAAACACCAGCCCCAGCACGACCCCCTACACTGCCCGAACACCACTGCCCTAAACCCAGAAACACCAGCCCCAGCACGACCCCCTACACTGCCCGAACACCACTGCACTACCCTAAACCCAGAAACACCACCCCCAGCACGACCCCCTACACTGCCTGAGCACCACTGCACTGCCCTAAACCCTGAAACACCAGCCCCAGCATGACCACCTACACTGCACGAACACCACTGCCCTAAACCCTGAAACACCACCCCCAGCAAGACCCCCTACACTGCCCGAACACCACTGCACTGCCCTAAATCCTGAAACACCAGCCCCAGCACGACCCCCTACATTGCCCGAACACCACTGCACTGCCCTAAACCCTGAAACACCACCCCCTGCATGACCCACTACACTGCCCGAACACCACTGCACTGCCCTAAACCCTGAAACACCACCCCCAGCACGACCCCCTACACTGCACGAACACCATTGCACTGCCCTAAACCCTGAAACACCATCCCTGCACGACCCCCTACACTGCCCGAACACTACTGCACTGCCCTAAACCCTGAAACACCGCCCCCAGCATGACCCCCTACACTGCATGAACACTACTGCACTGCCCTAAACCCTGAAACATCACCCCCAGCAAGACCCCCTACACTGCCCGAACACCACTGCCCTAAACCCTGAAACACCACCCCCAGCAAGACCCCTACACTGCCCGAACAACACTGCAGTGCCCTAAACCCTAAAACACCACCCCCAGCACGACCCCCTACACTGCCCGAACACCACTGCTCTGCCCAAAACCCTGAAACACCACCCCCAGCATGACCCCCTACACTGCCCGAACACCACTGCACTGCCCTAAACCCTGAAACACCACCCCAGCACGACCGCCTACACTGCCTGAACACTACTGCACTGCCCTAAACCATGAAACACCATCCCCAGCACGACCCCCTACACTGCACGAACACCACTGCACTGCCCTAAACTCTGAAAAACTACCCCCAGCAAGACCCCCTACACTGCCCGAACACCACTGCACTGCCCTAAACCCTAAAACACCAGCCCCAGCACGACCCCCTACACTGCCCGAACACCACTGCACTGCCCTAAACCCTGAAACACCAGCCCCAGCACGACCCCCTACACTGCCCGAACACCACTGCACTACCCTAAACCCATAAACACCACCCCCAGCACGACCCCTACACTGCCTGAGCACCACTGCACTGCCCTAAACCCTGAAACACCAGCCCCAGCATGACCCCCTACACTGCCCGAACACCACTGCACTGCCCTAAACCCTGAAACACCAGCCCCAGCACGACAACCTACACTGCACGAACACCACTGCACTGCCCTAAACACTGAAACACCAGCCCCAGCATGACCCCCTACACTGCCCGAACACCACTGCACTACCCTAAACCGTGAAACACTAGCCCCAGCATGACCCCCTACACTGCCAGAACACCATTGCACTGCCCTAAACCCTGACACACCAGCCCCAGCACAACCCCCTACACTGCCCGAACACCACTGCACTGCCCTAAACCCTGAAACACTACCCCGTGCACGACCCCTACACTGCCCGAACACCACTGCACTGCCCTAAACCCTGAAACACCACCCCCAGCACGACACCCTACACTGCCCGAACACCACTGCACTGCCTTAAACCCTGAAACATCACCCCCAGCAAGACCCCCTACACTGCCCGAACACCACTGCCCTAAACCCTGAAACACCACCCCCAGCAAGACCCCCTACACTGCCCGAACACCACTGCACTGCCCTAAACCCTGAAACACCAGCCCCAGCACGACCCCCTACATTGCCCGAACACCACTGCACTGCCCTAAACCCTGAAACACCCCCTGAATGACCCACTACACTGCCCGAACACCACTGCACTGGCCTAAACCCTGAAACACCATCCCCAGCACGACCCCCTATACTGCACGAACACCCCTGCACTGCCCTAAACCCTGAAACACTACCCCCAGCAAGACCCCCTACACTGCCCGAACACCACTGCACTGCCCTAAACCCTGAAACATCACCCCCAGCAAGACCCCCTACACTGCCCGAACACCACTGCCCTAAACCCTGAAACACCACCCCCAGCAAGACCCCCTACACTGCCCGAACACCACTGCACTGCCCTAAACCCTGAAACACCAGCCCCAGCACGACCCCCTACATTGCCCGAACACCACTGCACTGCCCTAAACCCTGAAACACCACCCCTGCATGACCCACTACACTGCCCGAACACCACTGCACTGCCCTAAACCCTGAAACACCACCCCCAGCACGACCCCCTACACTGCCCGAAGACCATTGCACTGCCCTAAACCCTGAAACACCACCCCCTGCACGACCCCCTACACTGCCCGAACACTACTGCACTGCCCTAAACCCTGAAACACTACCCCCAGCAAGACCCCCTACACTGCCTGAACACCACTGCACTGCCCTAAACCCTGAAACATCACCCCCAGCAAGACCCCCTACACTGCCCGAACACCACTGCCCTAAACCCTGAAACACCACCCCCAGCAAGACCCCCTACACTGCCCGAACAACACTGCAGTGCCCTAAACCCTAAAACACCACCCCCAGCACGACCCCCTACACTGCCCAAACACCACTGCTCTGCCCAAAACCCTGAAACACCAGCCCCAGCACGACCCCCTACACTGCCCGAACACCACTGCACTGCCCTAAACCCTGAAACACCACCCCCAGCACGACCCCCTACACTGCCCAAACACCACTGCACTGCCCTAAACCCTGAAACACCACCCCCAGCACGACCGCCTACACTGCCTGAAAACCACTGCACTGCCCTAAACCCTGAAACACCAGCCCCAGCACGACCCCCTACACTGCCCGAACACCACTACACTGCCCGAACACCACTGCACTACCCTAAACCCTGAAACACCAGCCCCAGCAAAACCCCCTACACTGTGCGAACACCATTGCACTGCCCTAAACACTGAAACACCACCCCCAGCAATGTGAGAAGTTGGCCTGGTATATGCTGCCCACTAATTATAGTGGGCACCTTGCACCAGTCCAAACAACCCCTTATTGGAGATAGGTTAAAGACAACCTTATTGAAAGCTATCCTAGTGGTAGCTATGGAGAGCAGCCTTCAGGCTAAGTCTTGAAGGAATGTAAAGCAGCTTGTTTTACCAGTCTATAATCTCTTGAGTGACCAAATGAAAGAGCACCACACCAGGTATATATTCAAAATATATGTATTTATTGCTAAACACACCCCTCTAGTCTCTTTATGAGGCTAGAGTTCGAAGTACATAAGTTATAAGTTATTAAATCACAGTAATAGCACAAATACACGTTTGGGCCCTAGGGGCGTACCAAACCATATACCAATAAAGTGGTATGCGAACCACGACTGAACTAGACACTAGGCCTAGAGCCTCTAGAAGTGCTTGGACCACAAGGAACCACCCAAGGTAGTGACACAGGGGACCTACGGGAGACGCGTGCAGTGTAAATACACAACCGCGATACGCCGTTGACTTCTATGGAGAAAGTCGGGATCGGGAAAATAGAGAAAAGGGACACTTAGAAGAGGACTAGGACAAAACCCTTTGAGATCTAGGACTTTGAAGAGTCTCTACCCACGGGAGCACCGGAGTACTCGTGTTACCTCACCCAGGAAGCCGGGTGCATAGGTGCCTTTCGGGGTCGGGTTTCGTCGTCGATTCGAATGGCGATCTGCTGCAAAGTGCTGCTGGCGGCCAAGAGAAAAGTGTCCGGGTGGATCCAAAAGTGGATCGGAGTTCTGAAGAACCTGAAAGCAGAGGGGACAGAGTCTGGGTCACTAGCCAGTGACCAGGAAGGCGATGGACAGATGCCCACCGATGTCGAGTGCTTCAGGTGCTTGGACAGTCGTCTTGACTCTTCAGCCACGAGGTCCAGGAGGCGTTGTCGGCAACCAGGAGCAGGATTCGGGCTGGTACACGATGTCTGTCGAGTGCTGAGGTGTCGGCGACCGGATTGGACCCAACAAGCCTTGGCAACGGCAAGTCTCGGTGAAGATGTAGATCGTCGATGGTGCAGACCAGCAAGGTCTGTGGAACTCACCCAGCGAGGGTAAGTGAGGGCAGGCCTGGAGCAACCAGGATGCCAAGTAAGAAAAGGATTGGCCTTCGTTAAGGGCTACTAGCCAACGGGCTAGCGACCGCGAAGGAGCCTCGTGACGCCGCACGTGGATCTAGCTTACAGGACACTCGTGGAGTGGGGGCCAGTGATCTTCAGTGCAGGTGGTGCTGGAGGCTAGGGCTACTGGGAGCCCAAAGAATGACTTCTTGGGAGACCCAGAAGAGGATTCACTTGCAAATGTGCTCGGTGTCCAGGGGTCATGGTCTCAAGTCACCCACGATAGCCACGGGCCTCAGCTTTGCTGGGAACTCAGGGTAGCCTCGGGGAAGTCTGAGAATCCACCTCTAGTGATGCGATGACTTCGGCGTCCGACGGGAGCTTCAGAAATGCGAACTGGACAGATGCTTCTTTGGTGCCTGCCAAGCAGGGGAGTCACTCCTTGACCCCAAGGGAGATTCTTCAGTCCTCTAATCTTGTCGTAGAGCGTCGAAGGTCCAGGATTCAGTTTCAGAGTTTCGTCCAGGTATAATCTAAAGTCCTAAGGACTGGGTTCCTACCTTTATTCTAAAGATAGGGGTTGGACTACTCTGTGGCCCCACCTATGGGTGGGTCAGGGCAGAGGGGTGGCTACACCCCTTTCCCTTTGTCCAGTTCGCGCCAAAGCAGGGGCTGCAAGCCCTGATCCAGTTTGAACTGGGGTATGCACAGGGACACCAAATGTGCCCCCAGTGCAGGACTTCAAAGCACCCGAAAGTGCTCCCGCCCAGCCCCAATACACATTATCCTGTCTGGGGAGGTGGTCACACCTCCCTGGGACAGGAAACCTATTGTCCAGGCCTCCCCTGCCGGAGTTTCGTCCAGCAGCAGGAGGCCAGACTCGTGTCTGTGGCAGCAGCATCCATTTTGTGATGCCAGGGCTCTGGAAATAAGTTACCGGACTAGTCAGAGTTAAAATGTTTTTCCCTCTAGAAGGGTGGAATGCTACCCCCGCCGCCAGGATTGGCGGGGGGTAGTATTCAAAGATGTTTGACACCAAACACGACATGTTTAGGTGCAGCCATTCCAAAGTTAGCATTTTACCGCGAGGATATAATGCGCTTAAGAGTATATGGTCAGGCTGCACTACAAACAGCATCAGAGATGGTCTCCGAACGCTGCAGAGGGGCCCTGCTCATGCAGGGGCACCCTCTCACATAGGAACCACGCACTCTGCCTTTAGGATTGATAAGGCCTGCCTTAGGAGTGACTTATAGGTTTATATGCGTGTATGTATTTCGTGATATAGGTAACCTATATCACAGTAAGGGGTGCATGCACCACCTTACCCAGGCTGCAGTAGCAGACCTGTGGTGTCAGTTTGGATGGCCTTCCAGGGGTGGCATAATACATGCTGCAGCCCCTGGCAGGCCTCTGAGGTACCTATGCCCTTGGTACATAGTATACCATATACTAGGGACTTATAAGGGCACTCCAGATCCCAATCAGTGATGTGCCTAAGGCACATGGAAACCATTTTAGAGAGGAAGCAGCTAGGCTGGGGTTCTGATTAGCAGGGCCCCAGCCAGACTAATGTCGAAAAACAGTGAAGCATCAGCAAAAAGTGGGGGTACCCATGTGAAGCAGATCCTACTCTCCTACACAACCCCCCCAAACGTAGGGACATTAAACTAACCTTGCCCAGTTAAGTCTTCATGTTCTAAGTGGAAATACCTAGAGAGTCCATCTGCATTCGCATGGTTACTCCCAGGCCTATGTTCCACTGTAAAGTCCATCCCCTGTAGGGAAATGGACCACCTAAGCAGTTTGGGGTTTTCACCCTTCATTTGTTTTAGCCATAAGAGGGGCTTATGGTCTGTCTGAACCAGGAAGTGTGTACCAAACAAGTATGGCCTCAACTTCTTCAGAGCCCAGACCACAGCAAAGGCCTCCCTCTCTATGGCTGACCAACGTTTCTCTCTAGGGGTCAGCCTTCTGCTAATAAAAGCTACTGGCTGATCCTGACCTTCTTCATTCAATTGTGACAGTACAGCCCCTACCCCCAATTCAGATGCATCAGTTTGAACAATGAACTTCTTGGAGTAATCAGGACTCTGCAGAATTGGAGCAGTGCACATGGCCTGCTTGAGGTCATCAAATGCCTTTTGACAGCTAACTGTCCACTGAACCTTTTTGGGCATTTTCTTAGAAGTTAAGTCATTCAGGGGTGTCACTATTGATCCATACCCCTTGACAAATCTCCTATAGTACCCAGTCAGGCCTAAGAAGGCTCTCACCTGAGTCTGGGTAGTGGGAGCAGTCCAGTCCATGATGGTCTGGATCTTGCTCTGCAAAGGTTGAACCTGGCCTCCACCCACAAGGTGGCCCAGGTACACAACCTGACTCTGCCCTATCTGGCACTTAGTGGCCTTGATAGTCAGGCCTGCCTTTTGCAGGGCCTGTAAAACATTCCTGAGGTGGACCAGGTGATCCTCCCAGGTGGAGCTAAAGACAGCAATATCATCTAGATAAGCTGCACTATAGGCTTCCAGTCCTGTGAGAACTGTATTCACCAACCTCTGGAAAGTGGCAGGTGCATTCTTCAGACCAAAGGGCATTACCACAAATTGATAATGTCCACTAGGGGTCGAGAATGCTGTTTTGGGCTTTGCAGTATCAGCTAGTCTGATCTGCCAGTAGCCAGCTGTTAGGTCAAATGTGCTGAGATATTTGGCAGAGGCCAAAGTATCTATGAGCTCATCTGCCCTGGGTATTGGATGGGCATCAGTCCTAGTGACTGCATTGAGACCCCTGTAGTCCACACAAAACCTCATCTCTCTTTTTCCACCACTGGTGTGAGGTTTCGGTACAAGGACTACTGGACTAGCCCAAGGGCTATCTGAGGGTTCAATGACTCCCAATTCCAACATTTTCTGGACTTCAGTCCTGATACAGTCCCTGACATGGTCAGGTTGCCTATAAATCTTGTTTTTAATAGGCAGACTGTCCCCAGTGTCCACTTCATGAGTGCACCAGGTGGTCTGACTGGGTGACAGTGAAAACATATGTCTAAACTGATTGAGGACTTGCCTGCAATCAGTTTGTTGCTGGGTAGTGAGGCTGCCTGCCAAGGCTACAACATCAACTGACCCATCGTCAGGGTTCTGTGAGAGCAGGTCAGGGAGTGGGTCACTCTCTTCCTCCTGCCCTTCATCAGTAGCCATGAGCAAGCCCATGTCTGCCCTGTCCACATATGGTTTTAACCTGTTGACATGGAGAACCCTGTGGGGACTCCTGGGTGTTCCTAGGTCCACTAAATAAGTGACCTCACCCTTCTGCTCAACAATAGTGTGGGGTCCACTCCATTTATCTTGGAGAGCTGCTGGGGCCACTGGCTCCAACACCCACACCTTCTGTCCTGGCTGGTAAACAGTCAGAACAGCCTTTTGGTCATGCCAGGCCTTTTGAAGTTCCTGGCTAGCCTCAAGGTTTTTGGTTGCCTTTTTCATGTACTCAGCCATCCTGGAGCGGAGACCAAGTACATAGTCCACTATATCTTGCTTTGGGGGCTTGAGAGGTAACTCCCATCCTTCCTTCACCAAGCACAGTGGACCCCTCACAGGGTGGCCAAACAGAAGTTCAAAAGGGCTGTAACCAACCCCCTTCTGAGGCACCTCCCTATATGCGAATAAAAGGCAGGGCAAGAGTATGTCCCATCTACGCCTAAGCTTTTCTGGGAGCCCTTTAATCATGCCCTTCAAGGTTTTGTTGAATCTCTCAACTAAACCATTGCATTGTGGGTGATAGGGTGTGGTGAACTTATAAGTCACTCCACACTCCTTCCACATTGCTTTTAAGTACCCAGACATGAAGTTAGCACCCCTGTCTGAGACTACCTCCTTAGGAAAGCCCACTCTTGAGAAGATTCCCAGGAGGGCCCTTGCCACCACAGGTGCTGTAGTGGTCCTGAGGGGAATAGCTTCTGGGTACCTGGTGGCATGATCCACTACCACCAGGATAAACCTGTGCCCAGAGGCTGTTTGGGGATCCATGGGACCAACAATGTCAATCCCTACCCTTTCAAAGGGCACCCCCACCACAGGTAGTGGTATCAGGGGGCCTTTGTAGTGCCACCTGCTTTGCCACTGGCTTGGCAGGTTACACAGGAGCGACAAAACTCCTTACTGTCTTCAGACATGTGGGGCCAGTGAAAGTGAGGGACAATTCTGTCCCAAGTCTTGTTCTGGCCCAGGTGACCTGCTAAGGGAATATCATGGGCTAGGGTCAATAGGAAGCCCCTGAACTTCAAAGGTATTACCAACCTCCTGGTAGCACCAGGCTTGGGGTCTCTACTCTCTGAGTACAGGAGTCCATCATCCCAATACACTGTATGGGGACCACTAGCTTTCCCAGCAGCCTCAGCAGCAGCTTGCTGTCTGAGGGGTTCAAGGGAGGGGCAGCTCTGCTGCTCCTGGCTCAGATCTGCCCTAGAAGGTCCCCCTGTCCCCAAGAACTCAACCTGGTCAGGTTCAAGTTCCTCTGGGACAGTTCCTTCTTCAGGGCTGAGATCATCCCCCTCAAGGGACTGATCTTCCTCCTGAGCCAAGGGGAAGGCACTGCCTTAACCCTACTACTCCTCCTCTTGGAAGGCACCTGGTCCATTCTTCCAGGATCCAAGGCCTGTTCAGTGCTAGACATTTTGGCTTGTGACCTGGTCACAGCAAACACATCTGCAGGGATCCCCAGCATTTCTGCATGGGTCCTGAGCTCCACTTCTGCCCAAGCAGAAGTCTCTAAGTCATTGCCAAGCAAGCATTCGACTGGTAGGTTTGCACTTACCACAACCTTCTTAAGGCCAGTTACCCCTCCCCAGGAGAAGTTAACAACTGCCAGAGTATGGTCTGTTCTGACATTGCTAGCATTGGTCACTTGGTACATTTCACCAAGTATAACTTGCCCAGGATTCACAAGGTCTTGTGCACCATTGTGACACTTGCCCCTGTGTCCCTAAATGCCAAAGCCTCACGTCCATTGATTAAAGGCTGTTGTCTGTACTTGCCCAGATTACTGGGACTCACAGAGGAGGTCACATCCATGCCTCCATCACAGACTAACACAGCCTGAGTCAGTTCTCTGACTAGGTCAGAGCCCAACTCAGTACCCAGGGTGAACCCTACTAAACCCTTGGCTGGAGCACTCCCACCAACTGTACTAGGGGGAACAGGTGCCTTAGGGGCATTGGTGGGTGCTGGACTGGAGTCTTTGGACTTGGTGCAATCACTGGTCCAGTGGGTCTTTTGCTTACAGACCTTGCACCATGGTTTTCTTTGGCCTTTCCCTTTGGTAGACTGTGAATCCCCACCAGAAGAAGATTTTTGGGGGCCTGATGAAGACTTTTGATCTTTACCCTTCTCCCCACCCTTGTCAGAGTTCTTAGCATCTTGCTTCTTGGTTTCCCCACCTTGGTTCTGTACCTTCTGCTTCACCCTGGTTCTGACCCATTTGTCTGCCTTCTTTCCCAATTCTTGGGGAGAGGTCAGATCAGAGTCTACCAGGTATTGATGCAACTGCTGATTTTGACAGTTATTAAGAATCTGCTCCCTCATTATCAGATTGTACAATCCTGAGAAGTCACACACCTTACTGCCCATCAACCAGCCTTCCAGAGCCTTGGCAGAACAATCCACATAGTCTACCCAGTCTTGAGTCTGTGCTTTTTGGGTGTCTCTGAACTTCAACCTGTACTGTTCAGTGGTTAGGCCAAACCCATCAATAAGAGCACTCTTCAAGACCTTGTAATTGTCAGCATCCTCCTCTCTAACAGTGAGGAGCTTATCTCTACCTTTGTCAGCAAAGGAGAGCCACAAGATTGCTGCCCACTGCTCCTGAGGGACCTTCTGTACTTTACAGGCCCTCTCTAATGCAGTTATCCATTTGTGGATATCATCCCCACTCTGGTAGGGAGGGACAATCTTGCTCAGGTTCCTATGGTCATAGGACCTTTCCCTGTCTCTAGGGACATGGCTGCCACCATGGGCCTCTAGTCCCAACTTTCTTCTCTCTCTAAGGAGATCTAGGGATTCCCTATCTAAAGCCAATTGCTTTTTTCTGATTTCCAGCTGAGTTTCCTC